>CM031862.1:28045408-28121310 GCA_018697195.1 Certhia americana | reverse complement strand
CTAATCTAATCTAATCTAATCTAATCTAATCTAATCTAATCTAATCTTCTGTCCCTGTCCTGGGCTTGCTCTGAGTTGGAGCCCACCAGTCAGGTCAGTCCTCTCTCTCTCTACCTTCTTCCCCTGCTCCCATTCTCAGGAGTCTGCTATGCAGGGATCTGTACTCAACTACAGTCAATGACATCTGCAAGAGGGGAAGATGTCCCTTGCACTTTCCCTTTTTGCCAGTGATTACACCAGAACCTATGATGAATGTGTGTGCAAAACATTTTATTTCCTTTTAGTATTTTTCTAAGAAAATAAGTTGAGTCCCTTAGGCTAGGTTATTCAGTGAGATCTTCCTTTATTTTCTATATAGAGAAACCCTTTGCAGCAGTTATGACTCTACATTGCTTCTGTGATGATCTAAATGTCTGATGTTATACACTGATTATTTACTAGATTAAAAAAAAAGGAACTTCACATGGTGTAGTAATAGGAATATGAAATTAAATTGATTGACTTGGATTTAGCTATTTGACTATGTATGTAAAGATGCTCTCCCTTACACTAAATTCAGTATCCCATTTATTTTAGCTGTAGTACTTTGCTTATAAATAAGGCATGGGACCTTAGTTCTAGATACTTCTCTGAAACACTTCAGCTTGTAGCTTTTAATCTAGCTAGTTAAACAACACAGTGATTATTGATAGGAAAGATCAATGCCTCCAAAGCTCAGTGCATCCGAGGAAAACATTCAGTCATCCTACAGAAGAATATGTTTCTGCATTGACCTACCCACCAGCATAAAAGATTCTGTTTTGCCTGAGGTGGATGAGCACTTAGAGGAGTGAATCTGGATTAAAGTGTGGTCTCTCATGTTTTCCAATAATAAAATCCCTTTTACTTTTTGTATCATCCATACTGTGTGCCAGCTCCGTGCCTTTTTGTATTTTGTTTGTAGCTATATAAAAACCTATTTAGGGTTAAGGAATTATGCTCAGCTCCATAGTGTCTGGTTTTATTTCTCCACTCCCCATAAGGGAAAGTCTCCATTTGGGAATATTATGACAGCATGACAGCCTTGCCTCTTAACAGGCATATGATTTAATTTCAGATAGCTTTAATATGTGGATACAACTACTGGCATTGTTTCCAAATTGGTTTTCTTGCTTTTATTCTTACTGTTGATCATTAAATATGGTGGCTAAATAGTACCATATCACCTATATGGTTTTGTTCTTGAAAATTTTCTTGAATAACAGCTGAAGTAATGTGTAGATAGTTACAGCAATTTAAACTCTCAACTCTCTAAAACCAAGGACAAGGCCTGCTAAACAGAATATGAAAGCAATAGGTGTCTGTCTGCTTTCTACTCAGACTGAGAAGTTGCTTCTATCTGCACAAAGAGTTCCCCCGCTGCAATTCTGGTTTAGCTTTACAGTCTGATTGTTTCTACTTTTGACTTGATCATTGTTAAATTGGAGATACTTAACATATAAGTTTGTTACCAAATGGGGCACACAAAGTTTGGAACACAAACTCAAACAGATAGGAACAGAGAGATAAATCAATGCTGCTTTCCCAAATTTGACGTTGCTACATCCTTGCTGAACCTTTGGAAATCTGCTGGTCTTGTTTACAGCCTAACCAGGGTTAAGGGCCACAAGATGTCAGTGTCGCACCAAACATGAAGGAATGGCAAGCGGGTTTGTGCAGCCCCTTAAATTGTCCTGCTGGCAAAAGCCTGTTGACTCTGACTACAAAGAGAGGCACAGTGGTCAGGCAATGGCCCATGTGATGAGGAACCACTTTGAAGCCTGGAGCATGGGGAAGCAGCCGGGGAAGGCAGGCAGAGCAGGCACTTAACAGGGCTGTGTATGGAGGTAAAATGCTGAGTGTGCCTGTGAGAACTGGGCAGTGTAGCTCCCGTTTTCCTGTACAGCACAATCCTCTGGGCTTGCCCAGCTCCATTAGTCCCACTCAACTAACTGGCTTATTTAGCTGCTACTAACTGGCAGTCAGGTGAAATGGGCTTTATTTCACAGGTCCTACTCTATCACTATGTATAAAGTAATAATTCTTGATACTATGGGAGAACATTATTGAATAGGGGTGAGAAAAAGCAAGTGAAAGAACAATTCCTTTCATTGTCTTCTGGGTATCTGCTAAAGAAAATCTGGTTCTGAAGTTCTGAGACTGATATTAGCTAAAGAGACATCTCCAAAAGCTTGGTTTAGTTGCTAATTTGTTTTCCCTCTTTTCTATTGCTAGGAAGTACCTTATGAGTCCAATACTGAACAACAAAGCTGTTTGTTAAAGGCATCTCACCACACTGGAACAGTGCTTTTCCAGGAGTGACTATTACTGGATGCAAAAGGAACACTTACTGTTTGCCTGTATGTATCTGTACCCCCAAGTGTGATAACAAAGGAAACCAGGAAAAATGTCACTGAAAAAGTGCAGAGATGTCTGGGCCTGATTCCTTAAGTTAAAGCAGCTGTACAACTAGTCCATTCCCTCACTCATTTATTTGTTCTTTTCCCTTTCCTCTTGCCTCAGAGGTGATATCTCTTTTGGATTTGCTTAATTTTCCTTGCATGGTTTCCTCTTCCAGTTCAAATTTGTGCAGTCACAGTATGGGTGATTACAGAAATGAGAGAGAAATTGCAAATCATGGACTCATTGTCTGCTATCAGATTTTAAAAAATAATTAAAGGAAACCAGATATTTTATGATGTGCCAGATGAATAATTCCAGAACATATTTTATTAAAGAAGATGAAGTGCAGTGCTAATCGTTGGGAAAGTTTCCCTTCATTAGTACAGAGCTGTTAGCACAGTTGTGGCCTGGAGCTAAAGTTTTGACTGAGTGCCACTCTGAGACTCAGACATCTGTGTTTGGAATCTGTTTGGCACAGGTGCTTCCAAAATACTCTCTTGTTTCTCTTATGGACCAAAGCTAAAGCCAGTGCCACAGATATGAAGAGCTGAGAACTTAAAATCCAACGCTTGGCCACCATTTTCAGTTTGTGCCTCTTTAAATTTATGCTTTTTGAATTACCATTTTCCAGGCTGTTTGTCCATGAAGACAGGTTATGGATATCACTGAGAACTGGGAAATGAGAGCCAGGGCTGGGAGAAGACTTCAGTGGGAGCTGCTAACCCATCTCTGTCCCTCCAGGGCAGAGACAGAGCTCATCTGTAATGACAGGACATAATGACACGCATTTCTCTAACTCCTATTCTCTCACGAAATTTGTGCTCTGTTTAAACAAGTCTCTCATTGTTGTGGTTTTTGAAACTGCTTGGGAAATCTGAACTGAGTGTAACAGAAACTATAGTGTTTCTCTTAAGCAAAGTTGGAAGCAGTACTTCATGCAGAGCTACCAGTCTTATCCAAAGCAAAAAAACCCCAAGCAATCTAAATGACAGACATTATTTCTGAAAGTCACTGAAACACTGATTTCAGTATGTTTCACATAAGTACAGTTTAATTTCATTGATGAAAATTGTAGAAAAGTCAAAACAGATAATAGTGACACTAAGACCAGACTTGCTCAAGATCTTTTTTATCTCTGTGACCATCCAAGCCAGCAGCTACTGAATGTTGCAGGGTAAGAGCTGAGCTCTTGGCTTTGGTGCTTTTTGTAAAAACCACTGGTTCAGTGACAAAATTATGATAAAACTTGTTTTATTGATATATTACTAATTCCTTTTTTATTAGATTTGTGCTATGGTAGGATATAACCATCAGAATACCCAGGCAATTTTAGTTTGCACACTAAAACTTCATCAGGCATTACCTAAACACTTTCTTACCATTGTAAGTGACAGCAAGGTTTGATCCTATTTCTGCCAAAATCAATACATGAAAACTCACAAAGATAGTACTTTAGATGAACTATGGCACTCATCAATTCTCCCCTTCTCTTTCTATGATTCTATGAACATAAAATGTTCCTCTTTACATTGAGGGCTTTTAGAACACACATATATTTAGACTTTTTGTGGTGAGAACACAAAGTGCTACATCTTCATTATTGTAGGAGCCCCTATAGCAGATGCATATGGATAGATACTCTGATTTTTATTACAGCTTGTTAAATTATTACCCGTCTGCTCAGCCAAAGTATTATGCCTTAGGTAGAGGAATTAAGTATAATTAGCCTGCTTTGTTATCTTATTGTGGTAGGGGAGATGGATGAGTAAATTTTGAGCTGGCAAATATTCTTGACAGTATTTTAATGTTGCTTCTCTTTATGTACTGGTTAAGGACAATCTAGTGTTGGTGAAGTATCTTGTGAGGTAGGGGAAAGGAAAATCAAATAGTCTGGTTTGAGGTAACATTCTTTTCACTTTAGTCAGATGCATATACTACACTGATTTTAAAAGCTGCACTTTGATTTCACTTAAGCGTAGAAATTACATATTGCTATCACCCAAAAGAAAAATGCAAGAAATTTTCTAATCATATGGTAGATAAGAAAAAAATGAGTTACTTTTAAGGCCTCATTTGAGAATGCTAAACTGAAGTCTGTGTCTTGTGCTTAGTGATTAGTATCTATGGATAAATCCAGGCATGAAAAACTGGGAGTGCTGATGCACCTACAAGAGCACATCCAAGTGATACAGAGATAGCTTTATACAATGCCTTTATCTGTCAGAGATATGAATGGATCTCTGATTCTCCTCCTTTTGTACTAGCATGAATGGATCTCTGTTTCTCCTCCTTTTGTATTAATGTACTTTGGTACACCACACTATCCAGTCTCCTTTTGGTGTGAATGGATGTAATTGCTTCATTGATGTCCTAATTACCATCAGGTTGTGTTGTTGTTCAGTGACAGATGATCACTGTTTATTTGACCATAGACTTTAAAATCTCTTTGTCCTTCATGTTGCTCTCATATATATTAGAGCTAGCATAAAATCTGCTGCCAACATTTGTGCTTTTGGGAAGGTGTCCTTTGCAGGAAGGCTGGGGTTCAAAGAAGATCTTTGTCACACGGGCTTGCTTTGCTGCTTTTTCCCTTCAGATTGCTGTTGCTCTTCAAACCTTTTTTCCCAGCCACTCCAGAAACAGGAAAAACACCCCAAGTCTTCTTTGACCAAATACCACCCCACCTCTCCTAAGCTGCAAATCCAGGAGTTGAAAGTTCTAAAAAAAGTTTTGCTCCTGAATTTGAACAATCTCCCTTTGCTCAGTAGAATCTGGTTATTAAAAATGCACACATGCTCCTTTCAGGGCCAGCTTTGGACTATATATGATGTCAGCAGCTGCTTGTCCTTCCATATCTGTCTGGTTCTAAACAAATGCAGCTGTGGGCCTCTGCCTGCCTGGCAGTGTTTGTTTTGCCAGGTGATGCAGCAGCTCTGAGATCAGTACCAATGAGTGTGGGAACAGAGCCACAGCTACATGGTGCTGTCAGCAGGTCGTGCCTGCCTTGACAAGGGGTGACAAATTGTCCACGTTGTGTAGCCTCGCAGATTTGCGTTCATGCGTCAGCTTTATTTCCAGTACAGATGTATTTCAGATATGCAGTACTCTAACGTGACAAATAATGCAGGCTGAATGCCATGCAGATGAAGCGAATGTCTGTTTTTTGGAAGCAGAATTTTGCAGTATTGGTGTATTTATAAATATGCTGTTTGAAATGGGACACTGGAAACTAATTACTGTAAAAAAATTATAAAGGCTAATAATGCCCAAACAGAGATTATGGAAAAATGGAACTGCTGTGTTGAAGATCTCTCCAGTGTAATTGACCAGATAACCCAGGGCCAGATGATATCAACAATATCAACACTGCTCATGCCAGTGAACACCTACCCCACTGTATTTTCACTGCAACAACACTGCTGGGAGTGCTCAGCCTAAGGCTGTCAGCACTGCTGTCCTGCAGAGACCCTAGGAACCTTTTAAATATTATGAAAGCTCTGTTAATCTCACAGTCACCTCACCAGCAATGCCTATGGGACAGCTGACTAATACAGCCATTGTAAACCTGACTTCAGGTACAGTTTATAAGTAGAATTGGACAGATGAAAATATTTCTGCTGTGTGAATTACTGATGACCATGTATTTGCAATTTTTATTTCTAATTCTGCTAATGCTAGGACAAAACCATACTGGGCTTGTCAGGGTCTGTTGCAGATTTCAAAACATGCAAATTTGTCCAAGGAGAAAGAAAATCTTGTGAAAATCAGTTTAGGTCGATACTCAGGTCAATAGTGTGAAGAAATGACCACAACGTCTGAGCTAAATTTCAGTGAGGATGCAGGTTTGGGTCAATCTGAAACTCGTTAAAACCTGGAGAAATAAGTGGAATTCTTGTGTAGAATTGCACTGGACTGTATGAATACCTGTAGTCCTGAATGCTGCTTATAACTGGTGTTCTAAGCAGAAATGTGTTTGAGTATAGCTGCAGTTTAATTTAGGAGAAAGGCTGAGTAGTAAACTTTAAATAAGCTGATGTGAGCCCTGTTCCTCCTAGATGTTTGCAGGAAATCAACAACATGTTTTTTAATAACCCACATAGTCACTGGTTTGCACTTAGCCTCAAATAGATGTGCTTTATTTCCTTCATCATTACATGAAATACTTTCCTCCTCCTTTTAAAGGAAAGCTTCAAAGTTGTCAACCCAAAGTGACAATAATGCTGTTTGGAAAAATTCTCTGTGGCATGAAGTTTCACACCAAATACTGTGAAGTGAATAAAATCATCCTGAAAATAACACTTGAGCATGAAAGGCCATCTCAACATATTTGAGTGATTCATGCAAGAAACAGTCAAGATTTATTTAATCTGAGTTTTTCCTACGAGCATTAAATTCCTAGCACAATTACTCCATAACATCTTTGGGATACCATCTACTTGTTGGGAAACTTTCTGGGGATTATTTAGGTTTTATTCAACCACTAGTAACATGGCTACATCATTGTTCATCTTTCTTGGGAATCTGGAGGAAGGCAGTCTGCCTTGTGATTTACCCCAGAAGACAAGCTGTGCACAAAGCTGTGATTGTGCACATATAGGTACTCATGAATCAAAACCAGATGTATCTTTAATTTCAAACTCAGCAGCCACAGCCATCCCTTTCAGTGAATTCAGAGTATTTCAGAAATAATCTAACGAACTTCAGGCTGCATTTTTACCATAGAGAGCTTTCTGTCTTTCTGACCCTTTCTTGGAGATTCACTTTCTTTTCAACAGATCAGCAATATCAAAAAAATCTGTTCCCTGCTTTTTTGCTTTCTTTTCTTCATGTCTTCTTGAATAAAGCCAATTAGGTCTCCAGTTTAGGAGCTTTTTGGATTTAGGGCTTTGTTTAAATAGCAGCCTGGAGGAAGAGGTTCAAACACCTGCCGTCTCTTGATGGAGTGTCACAATTTGATTTTCCCAAGTCATCATATTCTTTCCCTTTTCTCTCTCCTCTTTTGGTGTCAGGCTAATATTTGTACCTTTTGATAAGCAGACCTCCACAGGGACTTCTGGGCCTTAACCCCAGCATTCTCAGGCTGTGTTACTTTTGATAAAACCACACGGTTTTGTGATCACTAAAAGCTTTGAAGAGAAATTCCAGAAAATGTCTTTGTTGTTTTTTTTTTTTTTTTTTTGTTCCTTTCTCTTTTCTCCTTTTTGGCGGGATTTCAGGCCCCTTAACACTTCTCCAGAAAAAGGAATATTTTTTTTTAAAAAAGGGAAAAAAAGGGAACTACGTGCTGTTCCCTTGGAGCCCTGAAAGCAGAGCAGGGAGAACAGAATACTTATGTATCTGATAAATGGCTGTATTGAAGAAAACTAAAACTCTGAAATGGCAAGACAAGGCATGGAGGTCTTATCTTGTATAAAGGGTGATGATGTGCACTTGTTCTAGGGAAATCAGGTTGTTAGGCTGACTTAGGTCTTTGACTTACCCGGGACTTGATTAATACAACAGATTACATATAAAATAGTTCGCATGATGAAAACCAGGAATAGTCCTTGGTGAAAACCGAAAGCATTTAATAATCCCCTAACCAGCCTATGAGATGATTCCCTTCCATATGAATCCAGTGATATGGGACTACTCAGAGAAACACACTTAGCAACCTGTAAAGAGGCCAGAACTTCACTGGAGATGCAGCTTCCCCAAGAATTTTAATCCTGGGGAAGTTTTTTGCTATCTCCTTTTCAAATTGTATTTGAATAATACTTTCTAGACAGAAACACTGGTTGATGGGAATCTGGTGATAGATTTTGCAAGTCCTGCTCTTGGATTTATGCCATGTGGAACCCCTGCCTGGCTTGTCTGCAGAATAAAACCTGCTGGTTTCCCCTTTGTAAGTTTAAAAGAATTGTTATAATTTGGGAGAATGAAGAGTAGGGGTGTAGTAGAACATGCACAAGACTGGAAACTGAGTGAGCTGTGAAAGGTAGGGTCAAGGACATAGGTTGAATCAAATGATGGAAATGTGAGTTAAACCAGAACAAAAACAGGGCCAGAAAATGGGAGATGTCCAAATCCTGGTCATCAGCAGGCACCCAGAAAATTTCTGGAAATGATCCCTCAGACGCAGAAGGAACATAAAAAAATGAGAAACCAGCAAGAAAGTAAAAACATGGAAAAGAAGTTTTCATCGTGTCTCTTCCACAGGATGGGGATTGTGGGTAATAGGCTGAAAAAGCACAGAATGAGCAACTCATTTTGAAGTGGATAAAAGCCACTGATTTTGGACAGAGTAGGATTTGTCAGGATTGTGACAAGGTTAGAATGTGGGCCCTGAACTACTTTAAGGCATGGTCAAAGCTTTGCAAAGTGAGAGAAACTAACCTACTGCTACAGCTCACCCAAGGAAAACTGCTGTGTGACAACTTCAGGAATTTAGGTCAAATTGAGCAGGGAAAAGCAAAAACATCTTTAAAATTTACTTTGCTATTTTCAAAGTTAGACTGTATTCCAGAAATGCAAACATCTAATTTCCGCATCTTTGCACAGAATTTATTGTTTCCCAATTACAATAAGGCATTACAATTTCGCTTGAAAGATGGTCAAATAAGAAAAAATCTCAAAACCTTTCAGAAAATTGAATACCACCAAAATCATAGCATAGTGAGAGGCTTCTGTCTTTCTTAATTAAAACTCCCAACAGTTAAAAGAAGTAAAGTGATTTGCATTGAATCTAACCTTTTTTAAAATTTATGTTCATACAACACAGTTAAAATAAAAAAAAAAAAAAATCCCTTATTCCCCCAGATCTAATTAGTTCTGGATACAGGTACAGATTTTCTGCCCTTTTTTCTTTTGGTTTCAGCATTCACTCAGCACAGTATCTCTTGATCTGCCAATTTTTCTGAGCCTTAACTTAAGGAAGATGGAGTTACTGTTGAAAAGTCTATTGTAAAGAAAAAGATTGATTTAATGCTAATAGAGGTATTAAACCCCAAGGAATCGAAAGACACCTGTGGATTTAAAAGAGAGGAAACCCTTTTTCTGCGGATAAACTGTGGAAAGAAGAATTCTATTTATTGCATCTGGCCAGCAGTTGCCCAATATCAAGGCTGTACTTCAATGCTGCATCCAGGCATGAGCCAATGCTTCCAAGAAAAGCATTGGAGTTTTAGCCTTTAGCCAAGCAATCATTAAGTCCTTTAGGCAGCATTTCTGATCCTTGAGACAGCTGTTCAGGTTACATAAATTTCCTTCTAGAAAAGCCAGTAAAACTTAGGGAAAACCTAAGTTCTCCCTGCCCGTTGTCACAGAGTCAGGCTGGCTTGCTGCCTTACAGAACATCCCATCTTTCTCTCCTGCTGTGCTCTCCCAGCTGAGCCCCTCAGGCTGCAGAGATGCTCTCATTTGCCTTCTGCCTCAGTGAATGCCTGAGCAGAACCTGCTCCAGCAGGGAGAGTAGGGGACTGTGGATCAGGGTGGAATTTGCCATTTTTAGTGGACAGTGAGTGTTTGTTCACTCGGCTTCCAAATGTACTTTGTCCTGTCAGTGCAATAAACCACTGCAAGGGCAGTGTTTGGAGTGAAGGAGCTCAGAGACTCCAGTTGTACTCTAGGATTCTCTCTCTTCCCAGCAAATAATAATTAGTGGTCAGTGCACTTCAGAAAGATAAATGATTGCCCAGCTCAGCAAATCTGTTGAAAGGCAAAAGGCAATATCGTTCTGCAAAATTTCCCACACCTCCTCCAGATGAAACCCGTGTCTTTGCTCTTGGTATTATAATCTGTCATGCACGTGTTGTTCAGACTAGAACCAGGGACCTGAGTGCTGAATCTGGCTGAAGCAGCGGAGTCTGCCATCACGCCTTGTGCTCTCCCTGCCCTGTAGCAAGAAGTTGCCTGGTCTGTATCAGGGTCAGTAGAAAGAGGGGCATCTACAGCACCTCAGCTTTGGCTGCAGCAGCTCCTGCATAACTGCAAGCAGATTGTCATTGACTCTTCAGGCTAATTAGGCCAGAGAGGTGGGATCACGCTGGTAAAAGAGCCTGTGAGTGGGAATGGCTGAGATGTTTGCACACATTGTCTTGTGCTGCTTTTCTTCAGGCGCGCGGGAGGTCAGCCAAGGAGCAGAGAGGTCAGCAGGGTATGGGAACAGCTTTAAACACTTAAGTGAGTTTCAGCAGGGCTCAAGAGTCAGGCCCTAGGCTTTATCCTTGTGGGCTTGATCAAATTGCTTATGGTTTCAAGGTCTTTCTTGAATATATTTTTTCCTGAAATGCTGCTTTTTAAAGGAAAGTTGGAACACTAAAAGTCAGAATTAAAAAATAACAGTCACACAACTTGCAGGTCAGTTTAAATCCTTCTTTACCTCAACCTCACACAAAAACCCTATTGTTTTGTCTCCTCCAGAATACAATACTTTTCAGTGACTTTTTCTTTTTCTTTTTTTTTCTTCCTTTAATACAATAAGTTCTCTTCACTCATTCTCCTTTTTAAAAGAAAACAACATTACTCAAAAACACCAGTGCCAAATTTTCAACTCCTTGCAACACTCCTCTATACCAAACATCATCCTGGGGAATGTTCCATCTCCTCGTGTCTGCTCCATTTAATGACCTGATAACATTTGGACAACAGGAATATGTGACAGCTTGGATTACAGCAAGGGATGCACATCTGTGTGCAGACTTTTAGACTTGGTTCTCTTCTTCCAAGTGAAAAAAGAATGCCATTGCTTTCTCTCTAGTTTTCTCTCTGCGTATGCCTGGTTAGAGTTTATGTATTTGCCACTGCCACCAAAGCTGCATCATACCAGATGGAATTATGATGAAATAAAAAGAGATGGTTTATTCCTTTTTTGTGTTTACCTGGCTGTGGAGAGGAGGCATCATGCTAGAGCATCCCCTGGTAACCTCAATGTTACTTGACCCAGAGCAGATGTGATTTTTCTGAGAGGCTGAGCTGTGCGACAAGGAACAAACTGCTGGGATAGTGTGGACATCTGGTATGGGCTGTACTTCAGAAGATGTACAGAAAAGTGGCTGCAGCTTCTGTGCTGCCTGGCGCTGCCCGAAGCAGTGCAATGGGGAACTCTTACCCCAGGATGAACTGTGGATGGCAAGAACAGCTTCGCTCCTTGGCTTGGCCAAGAGCAGCAAAACCAGGATATGAGCTGGAAGAGGCACAGGCTCAAGTGTCTGTGCAATTCAGATGTTTCACAAGGATTTCTGTGCTTGTATAATAAAACCACAACTTTTGGAAATGCAGAAGTAACTCTTCCCCGCTACATTCATCATGGAGTGATGAGACAACTTTTGATTTTTCCTCTCTGATGCTACTTCTCTGCTCCAACAAAAAAACCGAAAGGAGTCAGTAGGGATAATCCCTTGGGAGCACAGTATTTAACACACATTTGGCAGGTGATATTTACCCTGTTATAAGAGGATTAGACACAGTCATAGTCCAGAATAACAGTCAAGGTATCTCCAACATCAGTGATTGCACAATCTTTTTCCTTTTAACCACCTCTTTTGTAACACTGGTGGGCAGTCCTGGTTCATCCTCTGTGCAGGGCCCAAGCTTTTTCAAAAAATGAGAGCATGAGAAAGAGAAGCTCTGCAAACAAGACACATCAGTTCAGTTGTACTGAAGTTGCTATCAAGGCATTTATCGGTATGCCAATTGCACTTCAGCTTTCCAACTGTACAACTTCCTTGTTTTTCAAACCTGCTCTTGCATGTAGCATTTGAAAACATACCATGGACAAACCATTTAAAAGCAATAGTGTAAAATGCCAGCAGAAAAAAAAAAAAAAAGGGAAAGTAGGAGAAATGGAGGGATTTGTCAGTTCTGGGTTGTTTTTGTTTATTTGTTTATTACTTAATTTGGATTTGGAGTGGAAAGTATGTGTAATCATGTGGAAAGTAAATTAAGACATCTCACTTGTGAGTGTTAAAGCACCACCTAATTTTTCTGAAAGAGGTGTCTGTTGACCGAAGATAAGATGAAGCACATTTCCAAGCTGAACTCTACTCCAGAAGCTTTTGTAGGGGAATGAAGGTCCCTCCAGCCCCAGTGGCAGCTCCAGGGCCAGAAGATGATCCTGATTCTGTGTTGGCAAGGTGTGCTGTGAGGCATAGAGGGGAAGGGGGACACTTCTTCCCTTTATTTTCTTTCTTTGATTCTTTCTAAATCACTTTCACCTAAGTGATTCTTTCTAAGCACTTTCACCTCCTTTCCTCTCCAGCTGAGCTGCCCCCGTGCTTACCTGGCTGTCTAAACAATGTTCAGGTGGCAGCTGTTCCAGGCAAAAACCTGTGGAGAAGGAGTATCTGAGACCACACCTGTGGCAATGGCCTGTGTGGATTTAATCTGATTTATAGAAAGGGAAACTGGTATTCTTCCATCAGTTATCTGAATGCATGAGTGGCAAGTGAGAGTAACAGTGCAGCTCTTGGCTAATGTTCATTGCAGAAGTCAGACCTACTCCCATAACTGCACTAAAGGACAGCGTGCTTAACCCTTGGGTAGCAGATTCTTTTAAAGCCTTGCAGAAGGGAAAAGGAAAACCTTTTATCAATATGTCTTTGTCTCAAAAGCATGAAAAATGGAGCAGGTTGAAAAAGACAACTCGAAGGCTGCTGCATCTGTAGCAGACAAACAGATGGGGAAAACAAACCGAGGAGGGATCAAGCCCAGGGCAGCAAAGAAAAAATTTCCACTGAATGCATTTCTTGGTCTGGGTCAACACTTCTATGCAAATGTGTCAGATGTTTGAAGCAGTGCACACCTCTTACATCATACATGGAAACTGGGATGTGAGGCCAACTTTGGCTTGAAAGACTTGTACAGTATTCTGTGCTCAGGACTGTGCTAGTGTGAAATGACAGCTGCAATAAATGGAAATACTGCCTTTTATGCATGTGCTTGCTATTCCAGCTGCTTGAATAAACATTCCATCAAACCTCAGCCTGGGGATTGAACCTGAGCTCAGATTATATTTTGTTTTGCTTACCTTATCCCTTAGCTTCCCACCAAGGGTGGAACTGGGACCTTGAGGCCAGGCCCACTGCGATATTTATTGTGGCACACAGTAATTACACATCTGACCTGGCAACCTTGAGCCCGGGCCAGGTATCTCAGTGTGATGTACGGAGCACGGGGAGTCAGTTGTCTTGGAATGGGAACAGGCACAGGATACACTGAGCAGGGAATTTCAGTCAGAATCCATCAGGCGACAGCCAGAGCAATAAAGATCCTAGAAAGGTTTTACTACCCATCAGGGAAGCTCTGTACATTTCCTCGTATCTAAAAAGATATAGTGGGAAAGACTATTAAGCCCCTAGGCTTAATAGCTCATTTTCTGGCTTTCATTCGGTCATTTCATCCATTCTTGGGAATATTTTCTACATATTCTTAAACGCACTTTTCATTTACATTTCATCTGCTGAGTTCTGCAAGCACATCTGCATTAATTATTTTCTTGAATTGTCCAAATATGAAACAATGGACTGGAAATGTTTCATCAGCTAAGACATGCAGTTTCTATTAAATATTTGCAGCTTTTCTTAGTATATCAAATAAACCTCTGTTGAAGAATCACTCTAAAGAAAATGCTTAATTAAAAAAGATATTAAATTAATTACTTTATCTGGATTTTATAATAAAATGCTAAGAAAGCAAACATTTTGAAATGCTGTAGTTGTAAGAGATTATTTTTCTTTTTTTTTTTCTTAAGGCAACTGCTTTGATAAATATTTCTAGTTAGTCATAATATCAGTATGAATTTGTACTAATAAGATTTTATCATAATTATTTAACATTAAATATTTCTGGGAAAAGCTACAGAAACAATAACTATGATTATGCAAGCAAACAGAAAATCTGAAAAGTACTCAGAGGGTAGTTATATTTCTTGTTGCATTGTGGGTCCCTTTTTGGTTGGAAATGCTGACAGGGAATGTGTGAGTGTGTGTGTGATATGAATGCAAGGCTGTGTCCACAGCCAAGGCTATGGTTGAGTGGGTGGGATTTGAAGTGTGCTAAGAATGTTGTAGGTTTCCAAAGGGAGTTTTTAGCTCTGATAGTAGCCAGGCTCTTAAGATGAATTAACTACAGGGGTGTTGGGAGCAGTGGGCGTGTTTGGGAGGCTGTTTAGGGGAATGAAAACCTTTATCTCACTTGCCAAATACGAAATGAATTGATGAATTTTGCTGCTCTGAGTCAGTGCAAATGCCACATGTGCTCATTTCTTAAAATGTACTTTTCTGCCTGACCTTGCAATGCTGCTGAGTTCAGTGGGAGAAGTAATGTAAATAAATGTACATTCCATGTCCCCCCAGTGACTCCAGAGCAGGGCTCCTGTGCAGAGCCACATGAGCTCAGGCTGTTGTATGTCTGTGGTATCTATCCATGTGAGCATGGGCACTGGGGGACGAATGCCATTGTGGTGGTTTTGCCTCTGACAATGATTTGCTCTAGGCCTGTCTCACTATTTCTGTGAATTTTATGTACTTGGGTTCTAAAATGAGGATAGTAGTAACGATTTACCCTGAAATGTGAGCCATGCAGCTTCATGAGGACATATTTGTGAGGTTTTATTCTATAGAATGTGCTATAAAACTCACAATAGTCACTGAAAGGAGGATTTGAAGGGCCAAGTTAGTGACACAAAGGACAGGATGCATAGCCTTTGTAACACTGGGTGACCATCTAGAGATGCTGCAGAAGAAAAAGAAGAAAAATCTTACATCATCATGAAATGTAGATTGGGTCTTCTATCTTCTAAACACCCTGCCCTGGAACGGAGTGAGATGTTCCCCCATGGTTACCTGTGCTGGGCAGGCTCTCCCCTGGTGCCAAGCTCTGCTGGGCAAAGTTACTCCTGTGCTTTAAATGACAGCCAAAACATTAGAAGGAGCACCAGCAGGGCACTGGCTCAGTGTTCCCTTTCTGGTTAATGCCAGTGTCACCACAACATGAACCAGTGCACAGAATTGAAATGAACCTGGAAATGTTAGTGGCATTCCGAATTTTCTTTGCTGATATGAAATTTTCCTCAATTTAAGTAGAATTTTTAATGTAAAAGCTTTGTAGGCCAGAAGAACTTAGCCAGCTGTTCTATTGTGCCAGGCTCGCATTCAGAATGTGTTCCTTGCTGTTCTGAAGTCAAATAGAAAAGCCAGTATTCCTTGTCATATATAATGTGCCTGCCTTGGGAAAACTAAAGGTTTCCTGTATCAACATTGCCTATACAGCAGGGCCATTTAGGTTTGCTCTTTTGTGAGTTTTAATATGCCAGTGCTGTATTCACAGCTCTCATCCTTTACCTACTTTCTACCTGCTGTATCAGGAGGAAGAGTTTTCCTTCTTCTCCTTTATCCAGTGCTGAGCTGATAGACGTTTTGTACAAGGCAGCTTTGGTTCAAATTGGGAGTACTGCTAGGGCAGGGCAAACCAATGAATTGTAAATGTTGGTTTTGGAAGGATGTGTCCAAAGCACTGCAGGTTGTTTGAACTCCAGGACACCACTGCAGCTTCTTTCAAAAAGAGGAGGAGGAGGGAAGGGAGGAGGCATCTATAGCAAAAATATATGACAGTGCAGTGTTGCAGAGAATGATAGCCATAGCAAGAATGAGGGAACTGAAGTTAAGCTGGGGGCTGGGGCAGGAATCACCTCACCTAGTGCTAGAAAACTGCTTATCTGCCCCCATGCAGTTAGCCCAAATTCCCCTTCAGAGACAACTCATCTGGCCTAATTCAGTGTCAGCCATCAAATGAGATTAATTAGGATCTAGGAAGAGCTGTTGTCTCACTGGACTTGACTGAGAGCCTGGATGCCTTGGCTGTATCTGGTGATTTCCACCTGGGTCCTGCACTGGAGTCACAAAGAGGCAGGGAATTTCTTCAGTAGTTTAGAAACCCATCAGCTCCCACAGGGAGTGCTGGTCCTCTGGGCCAAAGGACAGGGACTTGCTCAGAACCCCCCAGGTGAGCAGGGAAACAGCCACATGGGGAATATACAGACACTGTGCACAGCACAGACTGTAAAGGATGCTGTCCTCCTGTCAGCAGAGCTGCTGCTTTTGGGGAGCATTTACCTGGCACATGTGCTGGCTGTGTGACAGACACACCCTGTCCTGACAGGGGAAGAAGCTGCATAATCCACTGTAGTGAAGAAGGAGAAACCAGCAGGTTTCTCTAACCCTGCACCACATTTCTTTATGTACCCTGAGCACACTTCTCCATTTCACAGTGCACAGCACTGTATTTCCCAGTTTAAGACCCTGATCTGAAGCCAAATCAAAATAAATAGGAGCATTTTAGACAAAACCATAATTGAATTAAATCTTTGTTGCATTTGCTTCTCAAGTTGCTTTAAAATTCCCTTCACAATAAATTCTTAAAAATGGAGGATGATTCCACACCTAAAAAAACCAAAACAAACCTGTGTGCATTTTCTAATCCAAATTTCTTTCTGGTTAAGAACCTTGTTCAGTTTTTCCTTCATGGACTAAAATACTACCACCATAATCAGCCTTTTTGTTTTTATTGTACATTTAGAAGGTCCAGTCATTCACAGGATAAATTTATCTAATTGGATCTAAAGGCAACATCTCTTTCATTATACAAATAACTATGGAGGCTTTTCTTGCAAGTAAGTACACAAATACTAGCTAAAGTTTCTGTTGTCATTCCTGACTAGGAAATACAGCTACAGGCAACAGCTAATAAAATGGCCAGCTTCAAAGAAGCTGAGTCTTTCTGCTTTATTTCTTTTTTCTTTTTTTATCAAAACACAGTAAAGAATTTCTGGTCTTCCAGTGTGTGTGCCACAAGCTTTCTTATTTTTCCCTTGTAACCATTATAATCTAACAGAACTTTTTCATGGTTTTGTATGCTGAATATCCAGGGTGTGTCATTAAGCGCCAAACGGGGGGAATTTCAGACTTGAGCAGCAGAGTGCCAAATTCTGGCACAGTATCTGGCAGGGATGGACACAACTATATCCCTCCTCTTCTTGTGCAATCCCCTTTTTCACTCCTTCAGTTCCCTTCTGAGATTTCACCAGAGCACCAGTTCTGGTTAGGAACTGGTATGTGTCTCCCAAATGGAGACCCAGAATGACAAACCTAACTGTAAGATTTTTCTTTTTTTTTCCTTTTCCTTTGCTGCTGATGAATAGAACACGAGCTTGAAAATGGGGTTGTCTTCCTGCTGATAGACTGCAGGGCTTATCTGTAAACAAAAAAAGTATTTATGGAAGTAGGTGTTAGTTGGGGCTTTTCATAGCTGCCTTTAGGTATCGAGGAACTGTGGGAATATCCTTTTAGGGTTCTTTTGCCATCATCCCTCCAGTATCTATATATCTGCTGCATAAAAGAGACTAGGAGAACAAAGATCATTGTGATCTCATGGGTGTTTGATACATCAGCTCTCTTTCTGCTTATAGAAAGTTTGGCCTGGTTGAAAAATATTGTTTATAAGTGCCAGAAAAGCTTTCAGTTTCTCTGGTCTAGTTTGAGATTTTAAAACTTTTAGAGAGTAAGGAATTCAGAAACATCTTTTCAAAATACCCCTATAGACATCCAGCTATTAGATTATTTAGAAAGGTGTCAGGGAAGAACCTTTCATGAGGTAGCAACCAGATTTCAAACGAAGGTCCAAACCACAAGAAATATCAACAGGGAGAAATACATTGTTTCTTTCCCAAAATTTCTTTGGTGAAATCTTTGTATTACTTGTAATTTATTGTCTAGTTCTGTGCTCAGAAAATGGTTTGTCTCTCACTATTTTTCATATCAGATGTCCCATAATGTATGACTATTGGATTTTATATATTTCCTAATTTCCAGTCTAGAATCTTTAAAACAAGCTTAGGGGCTTAGGTTTTTTTTCCCTTTCCTTGGTTACTACCAGCAGTAAAGATTATCCAGACCAAACTAGAAAGACAAGTATCAAATTTAACAGAGGAGGAGAACAAAATAAAACAGGACATTAGAGATTCTCTCATATTTTATGCTTTAAATGTGCCTATTAGTTTCACTTCCAGTACAAGCACTCTGGCACTTCTCTCTGGCACTTACAAAAACATGGCAAGTAAATAGGAAGGGAGACATGGAATGAAGAGAATGTTTTAATTGTCAGGTTTACCTGCAAACAGGTAGGCTCAGCTGGGCTCAAGTTTTACTGCTGAAGGACAAAGAAGAAGATCAGGGAGAGTGGGTTTCGGCTCATAGGCCCTCTCTGAATTGTGAGCTGCCCAATATTGCATCCCAAAGGAGGACTAGCTCTGCCAGCTGATTTGCTCTGGTTGGATAAGTCAAGTTTGCTGAAACAGTCGAGTTTTGCAAACATGGCTCATTTTAAATGAGATTGCCTAGGGGATGATTGTGCTGGCAGCTTAGCAGCCAGATATAAGTGACAGTGACTTTTAGAAGGCATTTTTTCAAGCTCTTTTGGGCACAAAGCTATTTAACTGGGTGATTTTTTTTTTGTTCAATAAGTAACACCATAAATGGGATGTAGCAATTTTGTATGGCTTTTCTGTTCTTTCTGTGTATTAAAGAGAGCAATCATTTTCATTGGAGGCCTAGCTGGAAAAAAGAAAATACCCATATGGACTAAACATCCCATTGGGGAAGGCAGCAATGTTGCTCTCAGGGCTCTGAGAAAGGAAGCTACAAACGTGAGACTGAAGGAGGAAAGGAGAACGATGGAAATGCAGATAACTTGTCCAACCTGTGAAAAAAAGTAATGTTTAAGAGTATCAAAATCAGTGCTGTGGTTAGTCATCAAGTGAAGAGAGGACAATGGACCTGCACAAGATGATGATATTGAGAGCAAAGATTTTGAGGGAAAAAATGGGAAAGGAGGTTTAGCTGAGAATAATGGCCAGAAAGTGACATACAACTTTTTTGTTTTTAATTCCACTGTTCTTTAACATTGAAAATTTTGCTCATCTTGACAGTTAATCAAACCAGCTGCCCATCAGGACTATAATTAAGAAAATTGTACAAAGTTGTTTTTTCCAGTGGAAAGGGTATTTTTGAAGCTAGCATGTCCTTACTTATTATTACTAAAAATAATAAGTACATAAAAAACCAAATGTGAGATGTTCCAAATCCCAAGACTGGCTGTGTGCAGCACATGGCTCACCTGCTGGCAGGGTCTGTGCTTCTGGACTGTGTTACTTTCCCTCCAGTAACAGTCTACACTGATGTCTTTTTCCAAAGCAGAAGTCAAATCCTCCACCAGAGTTGTGCAGTGCACTGGAGTTGCTGTTTTCTGTCCAATCCTTGCTGTTCCTCTGTTAGGAAGTGCTCACAAATACACTAGCAGGAGAATTATTCTTTTAGGCATCCCATGAATCAGCGGCATCTGTATTCCAGCTTCATCTCTCTGTATTGTTTGCTGCCGATGCAATTATATTTTGTCTTCTGTTGAGGTCACTGTCATTGCAATTGTTTTAATTGCAGCTGGTGAGTCGTGGGCTTTTGAAATCATTAGTGGTTCCTAGGAGCTCTAGAAACAGAATAACATCATTTCTTCCTTGCTGTTCTTAGTCTTCCATGAAAGTGAAATCTATACAGAACTTAATTACATTTTATATCTTATGTTTTGTTTTAACTGAACTAATATTTACAAATGGATTTGATGAATATCATTGTGTTTAAAGGAAGGACCCCCTCTGTGTTGTCTTTTCAAACTGTTGAAAAGAAAGCAGAAAGAATGAGTTCTTTAGAAAACTTTAATTACTAGCTCATTTCATTGACCTGCTAGGCTGGTGGCATCTGCCTTCCAGTCTTTTTCAAATAATTTCTCTTTCATTTGGATGTTTAGGGATACATTAGCATGTGGCCATAATAATTACAAATTATAATGATTAAAAATTAAGGGGTTTCTGCTGTCAAGAATTTTTCTCATTCTAGCCAAAGGCAAAATACAAGCACAGATTTCTATTCTTTTCTTTGTACTAAGGGGATGAGATTTGCAGATGAGTGTAGGAGGAAGCTGATGGCAAGTTTAAGGAAGAAAGGAAGCACTTTGTGGGGACTTTTTGAAATTCCTGACTCACATCCCTCTGTTAGAGGGCACTCTAGTTTCTTGCTTCTGGCCACAATCTGAAAGCAGCTCTTGAGCAATAAAGGTTGAAGTCTTGGTTTCAGTTGTGCTTTATGATTTCAGTTCTCTGACTTAGCCTTGTCCATCAGTTTTATGTTTTGCCTTTGTGTTTCTAAACTTTTAAATGTGGTAAATGAAGGGACTGCAGGCATTTAATTAACAAATACTAACAAGTTCACCTGCTGTATTCAGCCTCTTTTTAAGTAGCTGTTTACAGTGAGAAAAGACAATTCTGTGTTGGTAAAAGCAAATTGTGCATTTTCATAATCGAATACATCTGTCAATTAAAGCAATCCTTAAGGCACTCCCTGAACCCTGTCTGACCAATCTTTTGACCCTCTCATCTGCTGTCAGACAGACATGCTGTCTGCTTCTCAGTCAGAGAAATGGATTTTTTGCACTCTTTTCCAATCTAAATCTTCAGAATATGCAAAGGTAAGACCCATTTTACAGCCACTTTACATTTGAGATGGGGCCTTTCTGCAGTTAGATGAATTGCATGAAGACAATTATCCCATTCCTTTCTTAAATGGGATAGGAGGAATTCAGTTATACCAGGCAGTGTGGAGATGGAACACTTATTCTTCCTCCAGTCCTGGGTTTTTCATATAGAAGCCCAAGAGAGGAGTTGGGGTAGAAGCTTGGAGTTCTTTCACCTCCTTTGGCTGTCAAAGGTGGAGAGGTGGGTTTAGCCCAGACAGACAGCACTGCCAGAGCTTTGTGCTTTGTAATGAACCTTCTGTCTGTTGCAGCCCATCTCTAATGAATTCTTCAGTAAACAGAGAATTCCCTGACATCTCAAGCTTGCCCTGGCATTCCTGACTCCAGAGCCCTGTGTTCACACACTGCAGAAATGGAGGCTTGGTGTGTGCAGAGCTCAGAAGTCTCTGTTCGTAAATATTGGACTATGACTCCCCTTTTTAACTCTACCACTTGCTTGTCATTCTCAATTTAGTAGTAGCAACTAACTAAAGCTTATTTTCTGAAGTTTTAGGAAATATAATGATAGAATTAATTTTTACCCTGGATGCTTTCTCTGTCCCAGTTTTAGATTCATACCTTTGTTTCTTTTTTATTTCCTTTGTCACATTTGTCACCTTTGTAAGCAGCTGAAATGTTCATTTTCCTTTAATAATCCAGTCCTTACATCTTACATTAGGCTAAATCAGGAAGGGAAAAATTACTAAACCAACCTGAAGACAATTCTTGCTTGATAAGTGAATTAATATCCTTCCAAGGAGAAGAGAGAAGAAACCAAATAAAAATTTAATAAATTTTCCATCTTAATGTTTCATGGGAGGTTGATGATTCTTACATAACAGGGGGATTTGTCTACCTTTGTTCCAACACAGCTGCTCTTAGCCAGATGTGACCAAGAATTGCCCTAAATGCATTTTTTTTTTTGTTTAATGGGGCAATATCTCTTTTGGGTGTAACACATGTAAAGTGTGACTGACAAACATCTGACATGAACATGACTGCCTCTACACTAGAAACATGCAAGTACATTTACCCTACTCCTACAGTCACTGGCATGCTCTGGAAACTTTTCAAACATATTAGTGAATATTTGGAAATGTTTCTGACTTGAGTGTTCCATTTCCTCTTATTTTATTCTCTCAGCATCTTTTATTAGCACAGTCATTTATAGGAAAGTTGAGATGTTGCAGGGGTTTTCTGTTGGTTTTGCCTTTTCTTTTTTTTTTTTTTGTTCTCTTCTTTTTTTTTTTTTTTTTTTTTTTAGGTATCACTCACCTTTAATTAATTCACTAAAATTTAAAGTACCCTGGCTGTGGCATCTGGTCCATCACCACCGCAGTGCATGACATTTTCCAGGAGTTTATTTTTCTTCCCTTTTAACAGAGCTGTACTGATGTATGTGAGAGCTAAGGTAAGCTATAGGTTTTCACTACAAAGGTGATTTTTTAGTTACATTTTTTAGGTAGAGTGGCGTGCTGGTTTCTAGTGACATTGCTGTCTTTCCCTGGGAGTAGCACACAGGTGTAGCTCTTTGAGGAGGAAGGAGTAGGGCTGGAGGGAGGTAGATTTCTGTGTGGTGTTAAGCAAATAGTTTCACCTGAGCAGGTTTTGGGCTTTGTTTTTTTTTTTTTTTTCACAGTTTTTTTGTGGCATTTATTTGCTTCCTGCTTTTAAGAGAAATGAGAAAAGGAAGCTCTTGCAAAGCATCATCAGTCACAAACCAAAAGCACTGCAGTCAGGAAGTCAGTATTTTCCCAGTTTTTCCACTTGATTTTTGTATATCTTGGTTAAAGGGGCAGGGCTACAGTATTATCCTCAGAAAGGAAACACAGGGGTTTTTTAGGAAGGTAAATGAGTGACAGTGTCCCATCCAGTCTGGGGGTAGTGACTGTGACTGCAGTGGCACTGCCTTGTCCCAGCCTGTGTCAGTGAGCCACGGGAATGGCATGGCAGGAGCCTGCAGGAGTGAGGAGGAGATGGGGCTGAATACAGCCGAAAAGTGATGCTAAGAGTCTGCTGAACAGCTCATTCTTCAATTGAATGCTAGTTCTAGTTGGAACTAGAACTGCTAGTTCTGCTATGGAATCCCATGGAAGTCCCAAAAATCGATTATTAGGACTAACTAAAGACCAAGTTATCGTGGACCTCCCCAGAGGGCAGCGTTAATTTTGTGCAAACTTAACTCTGATATTCCTCAGTACTGGGAGCTCCATTTGTGACTAACTGGACATTCATTTATCCAAGCTCTAAACTTCACAGATTTTGATCCTCAGGTTGCTATCTCACAATGGGAAACAGATGAGCATTCCCATGGGGATTGACAACTCTCCCCACCACTTGCACTTTTCCCTGCAGCTTCTGAAGCCACAAGGCAGGCCCAGTATCAGTAACCATTCTGCTACTAGTATGAAGGTTGTGGCACCAAACTGATGAGTCGATTTGTAAAGCACAGGTGAATGAATTAAAAATTCCCATTGTCCACACCAAATTTATTTTTTTGTTTTGTTTTATGGAATGATTCAGAATGGTTACTAACAATGAGACCAACTTGAGAATGCTCTTTTCTAAATAGAGCATTCAAGAGAAGCTTCTGTAGTATTGTGCTTTTATTTTTTTATTTGATAATTCAATTTTAAGGCAAACAAATCCTGCATTCAGAGAATAGCTTTCTGTGTGTCAGGTTCACTGTGTTTTCTATGTCCACTTAAATCCCAAATTTGTAACATTACAGTTTACATCAGGATGGAATTTTCTGAATTAAGTGTTACAGATTGCAGAGTGAGGCAAATTCAGCAGTCACTACTGCATCAACACAATGGCCATGGAAACAAGTTCTATTGATCCACAACTAAATAGGTACATAAAATATTTTTGTTTTATAACTAATCCCTGTAGAAAAGGCTAAGATATATTTCTAAATAAAAATGTTTCCTGAAGGAGATGAGTATAATTCAATTCTAAAATATTTTCCTTTTGCAGTACTTATAAAACAGCACTAATAAAAATCCCAGAGTAATTGGTCACAAAGCAGCAAGCTGGTTTATGAAATACAGGCTCTTGTGTAAATAGATAAGCCATAGATCCTGAATGAAATTCTTTCCTAGTAAAGGATCCATGTTCACTTGCATTTCCTTCCAGAAATCTCCTCTTGCTGGTAGAAAGCAGCCTGTGGCTGGCTTCCACACTCTCTCAGCACTGTGCCAATGAAAGCTGCTTCTCTCTTATTCTGTTGTCACTTGCAGGACATTTTGTGGTACAAATCAAACATTCCTGCTTTGCATGTAAAACATGGATGGAATTAAACCAAGTCTGTCTTTCCTGGGGAAGTGTCAGATGCAGGCTGTTCCCTTTACCAGAGATTTCCCAGGTAGCAAAACAACTGTGGCAGTCTGGGGTTTGTGTGTGTTGTGGCAGGGAATCCGTCCTCATCAGGCGTTTATAAGTTCTGCCGTGGCCATGGTAAGGAGTTTATCTATCCAATTTGTGCTCACAGATATGAGGTCTTCTGGGAGGAAAATGCTGCATTGTGGCTGAAGCAGCCCTGGCACAGAAGCCTTCCTGCAGTGTGAACTCACACTGTCAGAGCTGAACTACAATTCTGTTCCTGGAGAAGCCGCATAATGCATTAAAATAAGATCTGGGAAAGGCTGAGCAAAATTTTGACTATTTCTGACACAAGGGCAAAAAGACAATTACAAGAATACTTGTTTGAAACTCTGCAAAGGGCTGATATGGTAAAATGTTGTTATATGCAGACAACCACTAATGCTTTTGCTGCTATTTTTTAATGGGATATAGACTCCTGGAAATACACACATCATCTTTTAAAAAAAGAACAAAAATCAGTTGATATACCAAATGTGTTTCTTTTTATATTAAAATGTCTTTTGGGATACCATCCTAGGACAAAAACAGTTTCTCTCCTTTGTAAATTAATTTTGTTCAGCTTGCTTGGATATATAAAATAAAGATGAAATATTTCTAAGCTTTCACAGGTTTTTCCAGTTGTTAGAATGGAAAAAAGAAATTATTTTTTCTTCATCTCTGCAGACAGTATTTCTTGAATAAACCAGGAAGCCCTTTATTATTTTTACCAAATAATTAAACCACTGATGAATTTCGAACTGGTATCCAACATTTCTGCAGTTCTGCTCAGTGACTTCAGTCAAAACTCAGTTTACCTTTGAAAAATAACTTGGATGAAAAATTTCTAATCTGGCCTAGGTGTTTTCCACTAATGGATCTGACACCTTTGGAACATTTCTTTTAAGTCCAAAAAAACCTGTAACTTGCTTTTCACTGATCTCTACATTTCTGCAAATAACTTGGATTAACAACAATACCTGTGAGAAAATAATGATTTGTTTTGCTTTGGAGGGTAAAACACTCTCGGCTCATGCAAAATGGGTTCCTACTCCATCTTCTTGACTTGGTGATTTTATCAACTGGCAATTTCCAGTAACATGAAGAATGAGGGGTGTCAGCAGGTCACCTGCATCAGCTAAAAGGAAACACACCTGGAAAAGTGGGAGAATTTAAAAAGCAAAACTGGTTTGAGAAAGTTGACTGTTTTCTCTTTGCTTTTTGTTAGGTCTGACTGTGGCCCTCACAAGAAGGAAATGTCATCATAGCATACATTTCCAGAAATCTCCAAATCAGTGAAAGGCAAGGTTTATGGGCATATTTTTGTGTCCACTGCTTATCTCTAGATACAGTAGTAACAGGCAAAGCATTTTCAGCTGGAAGAATCTCTTAGACTTTCCAGAACAAATATTTAATGTTCCAGTTCTTTTTCAATGTTCAACATAGAAATTTCACCAAGAACTTCAAAAACCATGGGGAATTTCTTCAGCAGTTTTGCACTATATAATTTCTGAAACTGTGTTTTACAGCTCTGCTCAATCTACAGATACCTATTTCCTATGAAATGCTCATTTTTTTCCTTTGGTAACAATTGGTTAGATCATGATTTGAAGAGCAAACCATCAGGATTTTTCCACTCTTGTTACTCAGCCTGCATGGCCTCTTTGAAGCTGGCCTCTAGGTCTATCTCACTTACTTTTGCTTTACTGCAGATGTGTAACAGCTTCTGGTTTTGAGACAAGGTAGAAAAGTTATACGCTTGCATGTATTTTATGGTGGAAGAAATAGCAGGAAGGAAAGGAAACTCAATCACCTCTTTCAAAAAGCATGAGAGAAGAAAGTTCCACACACCTCATTGTCTCTTTTAGGTGACCTTATTAAATTTTTTGAAGCTAGAAGGCAAGTTAAAAAGAATGTTTAGCCTACTTAAATGCTTGCACTACTTCAAGGAGGGTTCAAGATACAGTGCAAGGCACAATTAACATTGGTCCTGGCAGCGGCTGTAAAGTTTATGCTTAAAATGAGTCACAGAAAAAAAATGTAGCAAGTAGTTTTACTATTACCATCAAAAATACACTTTATTATTAAAAAAACCCAAAAAGGTAGACTTAATTTATTCTAATTAGGACACCTGTTTTAGAGAGGAACATGTAAAATAGCGGCAAAGCACTGATGAATTATTGAATCGTATATTAATTTTATTACCACCTGAAGCCCTTCTTTAGCCTCCTGAGTACAGCAATCAGGATAGATGATGTAAGAGGGGACTTCTATATTAGTTGTGCCTGAAACATTAATACCTTCCAGGGTTTTTTTCAATACACAAGCAAATGGAAAAAAAAAAGGAGATTAAAAAGGGTACTATGGTAGACAGCAAGGAATGAGGTGACAAAACAAGTGAGAACTGTAGTAAGATAAGGGATGCAGCTGATGAAATTGTGGTCCCAAAAAAGAGACTGAAAAGAGAATGAGTGTGATTAATAAGCCAGCACTGCAGTGGCAATTGTGTTAGTGACAGGAATGTGGGGAAAAGTGGAGAAATGTGAGCTTCTGGGGCAGAACCTGAGGGTGGATATCTAGGATGGCAACAACCATGGTGGATTTAAGGATTTAATTGCAATTTCAAGACTGAAAAACCTGTGCAAATCAGGAGAAACAGAAAAATGCTTGTAAAGAGATGGAAGCAAGGTGGCAAACCATGGCTGAAATAGACACTTCTGGACTCAAACTACTTAGGGTGAAAATGATGAAGTAGTTTTCAGGTACAAACTACACTAAAATTGTTATGAACTACAAGTTAAGGAGATGTCCTGGTTTAGTCTGGATCGCACAATTTTGTAATATTGACACATAATTAAACCAATGAAAAGGGTGGGTACGCCTTTTGTGAAAACACATTTTTTGGTGAGATTCCAGAAATCTGACCCTTCTGGTGGATGGGAGAGGTAGGAGGCTCTAAGAGTTTCTCTTTACCTCCCCCTGGCACCCCTGGCCAGGCAAAGAGAAGGAGAGGCCAAGGGGTGAAAGCTAGCCAGTTCAGTCCTTGGCTGCTGAGATCTGCTGAGCCAGGACAGCCCAGTGCAGCAGAGGGGGGGAACTGAGACAGGCCCAGGTAGCTGGGCAGGGAAAGGAGAGGGAATCAGCCTTGGCGTGTGACAGCTGAAGCCTGACCAGGCTGGAAAACAAGATCCTAGCCTCCCTCTCTCAGCACAGCTGGAATTGAAGGCAGCAGCAGGCCTTGAGATTCTGGCCCAGCTCCAGCACAGCTGCAATGCATCTGGTGACTGCCTTAACCTGGCTGCTGCCCTGCTGTTAACACTTTCAGTGCAGAAGAGACCTCCAGAGCTCTTTCTCCCTGAATAAGAGACAAGGACAAAAGGGAAGACATGTAGAGAGACCAACATGAAGATATTAAAGTCAGCAAAGAAAGAGTGATTATCCCAGATAGAAGATGTACAGGGAGTTGCTTTCAAGCTGAAAATCTGTTGTAAGCTATGGTGATTGGCTGTAATATATTGAGATATTTCCTTTAAACCATAGAGAAATATGGGGAGATGGGAAGTTCAAATTGTAGACCTAAGCAAAGGAATTCAGTGTTAAAGTGAGTCAAGGCTGTGCTTCCATGAGAGATTGAACAGAGATGATGTGATAAAGACTTTTTTTGTCCCGAAAGAAGAGAATCTCTATTCCCCAAGATGAAAATGATCTAAAAAGATAGATAAAGACAACCTTTGCTTTAAACAGTTTATCTTTAAAAATAAACTCCCCCCATACATTGATATGGCCCAGAGGCACATCTGTAAAGACCTGTCCACATGAGAGGGGCTTCACGATGTGGATTTTCCAGGCGGCTGCTTCGTGAAGGATGAAACCACAAGAGATATTATATATGGGGGAATTTTCCATAGCAAACAAGAGGTGCTTCCCACCCTAAGTGAACTGCAGAAAGACTATTTTGAGTTGGAAACTGACTGTAATTTCTGGGTATTGTTTTCTGTACATTGTCAGTTAGGGAAAAAAAAGGTGTGGTGAGGGATAAAGAGTGTTTTGAAGGTTTTATTCTGATCCTTGGTTTATTTGTTTTTTTTTTTCTTTCTCCTTTTAGTGTTAGTTAATAAAGTTTTATTACTTTTAAGCTTAAGCCTGCTTTGCTCTTGATTGGGAAATTTCAAATTGGCAAACCAAAACCACAACAGGAGAATTAAAAGAGAAGGATACAAACAGGTCTGCAAATAAGTATGATTGAATTGGAAACCCTGCACTGGAGAGCTGAGAAAGTGACCTTGAAATGAGGCTGCCCTGCTCTCTCTACCATGGCAGCAAAGCATGTAAACCATGTTTAAAACATGTTTTACCATGTCTTACCATGTAAACAGGGATGGCTGGGAGCAGGGGATGTGGGAGATGGGGATTTGGTGGGCTGGCAGCTCAAAGACAGGAGCAAAGTATTTTACAACAAGAGGAAAATATTTTACAGGCCATTCTAATAGCTGACTGAATAAAAAATGGCCTGGCTGATAGTATCAGAGCTGGGAGGGCAGTGTGGACATGGCAGAGAAACTTTAAAGGAGCTGAGAAGGTAATTTCGTGCTGCAGAAATACCTCAGCTTGTGCAGTGGTGGATGTGCCTGGACAGCCAAGTGGGTTAAGAACAACAAATTAGGATTAAGGAGGATGTTTGAAGACTCTTTGGGATGGCTCTGTTATTGTAGGGCTGAGTAGTTGTGGCTCTGTGGCATTACTGTTGGGGAAAGGAGGAATGATTAATAAACCTATGGCACTGCCCATTGTATTAAGGCTCTTGAGTTCAAAATATCTTTGAAAAGATGTCAGCCACTCCAAAGCATTTAAATACTATCACTGTCCTCAAGTTACAGGTAGAGAAGTCATCTGGAGTTTATTTTAGGAACAACAGAAAAAGTCTTCAAGGCAAAGGGCTGTGTGTTCAAAAGAGTTATGAAATGAAAGAAATGAAATCGGGAGGTATGAGTTAAAGTAACGCAGAAGAATCTAACTGGAAAATTAAGCATAAAAAGTCAGGACAAGCTGATAATTACATCATCACATAGGTCTGGACACCAGTGTGGCTAAAGAAGAGCAAAAACCTTGTTGGTGACATATATGGAAAAGAAGAGGGAGTTGCAGACATTACTCATGGCCCCAAAATAAAATATCTGTTTTCATCAAGGGTTATTGATCACAGATTATTGACCCTGAGAACAAAACTGGGTAGCTGATGAGATGGAAATACATTCAAGGTAAAAGAAAACACAGAACAAATCACAACAAAGAAGGCAGTGAATTTCTGCAATGACTTGGTCATGTGTTACAAACCAGCTCTGAAGTAGGGCATTGAGCTCAGACTTTCAAGTGAGTCCCAGAATGTCAGCTGGGGTACCCTGGGAGGCTGGGTGTGGACCTGCTGCCTGGTCTACTTTGAAATAAAAGCTTTTGTCTCAAAGCACAGCGAACACTCAACCCTCAGAGCAGAAGGGTGATGTGCTGAAGCAGTGGGCACTAGACCAAAAACAATCAGCTTGCTGCTGAATAGTTCAGTCATCCTAAAAGGCAGGTATGATACCATAGCCTGATCCAATTGCCTAATGCAACAGGGAACTCAGCTCAGTGAGCTCCTTGCTGACTATTTTTCTTTTGTAGCCAATAATGATATTCATTGCAGGTGTAAGATGTTACTGCTCTGACTTCATTATTCAGTGGCTTAAATGCTTTGACCTCAGTTTCTTGATCCTTGATCCTGTCCTGTCTGAAATGAAATCTCTACCCAGAAAACACCTTGAAGCAGCACTTCAGAGCTCTGTGACAACCAATAAGCCTTATCAGGTCAATGAATTAAAGCTGTAGCAGAACTTATTATCCAGAGACTTGTAATCAGTGACACAATGTAAAGTCAATTTTAGAAAACTTTCTGTGCTTCCAAAAGACACCTGCGGTATAGGATGTACACAAGGCAGTGGACGACAACTGGAAGGGTCTTTCATATGTCTCTCTTACAATTAATGCATTTTCAGGCATTTGCAAAGTCCTAAAACTACACAGGTTGTTGAAAAATATTGATTATGAGAAAACAAAGCCCTGTAATTTGCCTTGGAGCCTAACCGCTGGAGCATTGGGTTAAATTAAATGCAGATCTCTATGCTAACCCATTTCTCTGAATCTGTCACATTTCTCTCTGCAACTTGTGGTGGGAAGAGGTCCTCAAAGAAAGGTTATTTGGACAAAGCACTGGTTTTGAATAGGTCAATCAAAACCAGTACACTTGCTGTAGAGCAGCCACTATGTAAAACTTGTGGTGGGACTTTTTTTTTTTTTTTTTATAGTATCTGCATGTTTTCTTACCTCTGTAAGGTGTCTGTTCCTAGTAAGCTTTGTTCTTTATGTATTCATGCACTTATTTTTTGGAATTGACTATTTTTATGTACTTATGTGCTAAAGTTACTGTGCCTCAGCTATGGACCACACTGTACTGGCATTCAGTACATTTGCCTAAACTCATGCACTCAGAAGTGAGACCACAGTAGGAGTGTGTAGCTGGCTGTGCTGAAGGGTTCTGCTTTTTCCAAGGAGCCAGAGGTGCTGGCTGCACTCTTCTTGTTGCACAGTTCACTTAGGCCTTGTTTTTAAGCAGAAATTTGCCCAGCATGCATTGACTCCACACTAAGAATTGTCTGCCTTGTCCTTTCAGGCAGGTATGGGTCTCCCAACTGGTTCTCTAGAGCAGGGTCAGGAGAACTGAGTCTTCAAGAACGGTAAATGCTCAAATACTTTTTGTTCTGAAAACTTCTGAGAGACAACAACTTCATCAGAAATAAAAAATAATCACAAAGTGTTGTGAATGAGCTGATAAATGACCAACTGAGTGTTCTTATCTAAGTATTCATTTGATTGTATAACACTGTTGATCTCTCAAAAAGCGACACCTTTGGATGAGATCAAATGCTCAAGGTGAGACCAGTAGAGGTAATTTTTGAGCATCTGAGAAGCATCAAGAAGAAGAACTGTTCCATTGAGGTATCAGAGGTTAAGTGCCCTGGCCATGAGTGCCATAGGAATGCAAATCTGTCCATGTCTTAAACCAGAGGGAATGTAAAGTATTAAATATAGACTTTTTAATTATCCATCTGTGAAATCTCACAAGCTGCTAATGATTATTAACTCTCACACCATCTTGCGGGTGTCCATGGAGCCCCATGGCTAAATATATGTTGCACTGCTTTATTTGTTTCAGAAAAAGGGAAGCAAAATGGATGGACTAGAAAAATAGAATAAAGATCCTTTAGGCAATTCTTTTTTTCTACATCCTAGGAAGGAGCTGAGAGCTCATGGGTTCTGATCCAGATCAGCAGGGTGTTACAACACAATAATACAAATAATACATTGTGTTTTGAGTGGGAAAATATATTGTGTAAGTCAAATTAGAATTCTACACTGGATCACAACATTTTAGACCTTTTAATTTACATTTGAAAGGTGATCCAGCTCAAGAGACATTTGATAACAAAAAAAACCCAACCCCTTTTTTAACACATACTTTCTGTTAGCTTCTGTTAGAAAAAAAAATAGACTTTTTTTTTCTTTTCAAAGATGAAATAAAAGATGTGAAAAATCAATATGTAAACAGGTGGAAAAATTTATTGTCTAAGAGTGTGGGCAGAACTAATTTAGATAAGGCAATGCTTCTGCATTGCTTCTGCAGTAATCCAAGGTTTCAAAATAACCTCCTTTGCAAATGCTTGAACTTATGAGTAATCCATAGTTGATGAAGGTATACCAGAAAAGTTTTCTTCACTTCTGGTACTTATTGATTAACTAAAAACATAGATATTATTTGTTTTAATAAAAATTTCTTGGTTTGTTTTTTGTTCTTTTGGTTTGGTTTTGACTGGATTTTTTTGTTTCGTTTTGGTTTGTTTGTTTCTGTTTAGGTTTTCTTTTAATTTTGCATTGAAATATTGTAATTGCCTAGAAGACTGCAGAATGTACTTTCTACACCTGGCTTCAGAGAGAGCTTTGAGAAGAGTGGGATCTGTTTTTCCATGTGCTCACGAGAAAAAAAAGCATGGAGCCCTTCATTCTGCTCTCCTCTGGACTCCTGAAAATCCCGAGACACCAGAATAAACTACTTCCCCTGTGCCATTTGTTAGCCTAAATGTGTTCCCTAGAACAAAATACCAGTTATTTGAGGTTTTTCTTAGATGTTTTATTTGGAATTATGAAGAACGCATTTTTATCCCCATGGTTTTAACTTTATGGAAGTTCAGCAGTGAGGATCTTTTCTTTTGAGACAACCAGTTCATTAAAAGAACTTAGAGTGTGATCCTTAATAAACGATTTTCCCATTTGAAGATAAAGCTTTAAGCAGGGCTCTATTTCAGCCAAAGGCAGGATTGATAAAGCCTTCATAGTGGGACCTAAAGAAGATATGTGCTAAAACCTGTGCTGGAACCATGTGCTGTCGGACTCTGGTCTCAGTGGGCTCTGTTTGGGCTCATAATCTCCAATTCTTTATGTCAGTCCAGACTGTGGGGATCCTAGCTGAAGCCTGGGCAGATCTGACTTTCCCAACAGATCGGTCTACAATTCAATAAACACAGCATTTCCCACTGGTCTTTCAGGGAGGGACAACAGTGGAGGTAACATTAGTTCTGTCATTGGCTCCAAAAAGCACTGTAGCTAATGGGAGCAGCTGGACTCATTCTGTCTCATATATTCAACAAAGTCTGCAAAGTCTGTCTCTGATCCTCCAGTTGTGCTGTTTATGCCTTGCTTGCACCTCCCAAACAGCCGGGAGGCAGCTGCTGCTTTTTGCACCTTTGTCAGCTGCATTTCCCATCAGCCTTGACAAGGGGCCAGTATTCCATGGGTCACTGCTTTCCACGTGGTGTCCTTGCAGCTGAGTGAGAGGAAAAAATGGGGAGGAGGGCCATGTGTACACACCCATGTGTGGTGTTTTCTTAAATTCTGGGTGATCTGTGGCTATTTAGACCTGAGACAGGTAGCAGGGTATTTTCACTATATGTTGCAGTAATTTGGAAACACCAGGAAGGTGACTGAATGAATAATACAGAATTAGCTAGGTTGGAAAAGACCTTTGAGATCATCAAGTCCAACCTTGTCTTGTTGAGAAAGATGTGCAGAACTTCTCATTCCAAGCAGTGTACAGACTCTGTGAATTGCCAGTGTAAACATTCACAATGTATTTTAGCTATGCTCTTAAGCCTTCCAACTCACATGGAATAAAGGAATTGCTCTTGTGGAGCTGATGAGGGAATTTGTATGAATGCAAGCTGGTGGTTTGGAAACTTTCAACAGCTCAACACTCCTTTTCCTTCTGCTTCCAGGAGAGGTCAGAGAGTTAACCTGTACAGAAGACATCCAAATTGCTGCTCATTCTTATGAAACAATTATATCTGACAATCCACCTGTTAAAATCTTTTCAGATTGGGGTAGAAAAAGCAACAACAACATCAAAAATCAATGACTCCACAGAAATCATTACACCTTTCAGGACTCATTACAGACCCAGGGTATCAGACTTTCAGCATCCCACCCATAAACATACTCAGTTCTGGGAGAAGTGTAAGGACAAATAAGGCAAGAATGCTACTTTAGTAGGGCTTGCTCTGTAGACCAATATCTCTAGGATTTTATTACTTATTTGTCTTAGTGGCTGTGCAAACTTTGTAAAACTTTATCATTTAAAACTCAAGAAAAAATGAGTAATATTTAATTGGTGTCTTTTTCTATACCACACTGGACCTGTCACCACTGATTTTAAGTAAATGATTAGACTAGTAAAAATCTTACATTTCTGCACATCCTCTGCTGCCTCATTGTAAAGACATTTCAGACAAGAATACTGTGATTTTCTTTCCAAGTCCTTTTATTTCCTCAGATAGTACCAAACACTGGAGGGGACAGGCTTCTTGGCTGAACCTATCAGCCATATATGGGAGAACATGAATCTTGACTTATCAACAGAGTCATCAGATCTATCAAAACTTAAATCACTGATTTTTTATGTTCTTTCACTCTTCTCAAAAAAAAAAAAAATTCTCTCACAGATGTTTTGTTCAGAGCTCAGTTTGATGGGAAAAGACATATGTGGGGAACACATGAATCAGCATTTTCACGTTCAGACTTGTTTACTGCCAAATGCTGTGGAAAGTCTTGGCCAGAAGGTAAGGGGCTTTACCACCACAGAGTGACAGAAGTATGACTCTCTGTGATATTTTCCTCTGGTTCTAGGAATTTCTGCAGTTTTCTTTCACTCCTGTACATCTGTGTGATGAGAGACGCTCCGGCAGGAGTGAAAGGAGCACTGGATGGCAAGGGTTTATGCATTCAGCTTTCAGGTTTCCCTGGTGGAGACTGGACACTGAGGGAGGCTGGCTGCTGATAGGGAGTGTGAGGCGCACACCAATCCACTGCTTCCTTTAGAGATTGGAAGTTACAGTTCTCTCCCATAGCTGTAATGCCAAAATGAATAATTTCCTAGAGCTGTGCTGTTGGTGTCAGTAATGGGAACGCAGTTGTTTCCTTCAGGAATGGTGAGAGCTCAGTTCACCATGGCAAACCCCACCTCAGAGTGGGGTTTGCTCCCTCAGAATGCTCTGCTCTCTCAGCAGCAGAGCATTGCCACAGGCATCACTGGGTGTGGGAGCTCAGCAAAGTTCCCACAAATCCTTTTAGGATTAGCAATCTTGCAAAGGTCATAAATCCCAGCCTGGGATAGGTGTGAGAATCTCCGCCCCAGATATTTGCTTGAATACTTCAGCCTTTTTTAGAAAGGGAAAAGTTGCTGCTGATTTGAGGGCCTTTGTGTGACTGGCTCCATGAAGAAGTGTTTCTGAAGAGAGGGCACTCAGCCACACCACGGGATTCACCACTGACCTAGGGGGCTCTTTGTTGCTGGAATTTTTTGGCGTCCTGTGCCAAAGTTGTAAAATCTCAAACTGGGAACACCATCATTGCATATTACCCTGCTAATGTCAAATTTTGTTTGTGCTACTTTAAAAAGTCACTCTAATGGGTACAGAGCAGGGCTGTGGAACTTGGGCACTGCTTTCTCCTGCCTTTTGAACAACCATGGGCTACCCTGCCTAGGAGTCTAGAGAATCTCAATATCAGCAATTCTGTAAAGTTCTGCTCTGGGCTTTGGTTTCTTTCATTAAATTCCAATATTAACATTTGCTATCCATCATGGGGAGTTGGAAAAAAGAATTCTAACATCTCAGAACTTGAATATCTGAATTTGCATAGACAAAGCTATTAATCTCATCCTCTGTCCTTTCCTAAATACAATCCTGAGTCAAGATATTTCTGAACTGATTGCACTCCATACGTCATTTCAAAGAGTTTCTTTGTCTTTTCCATCTCATCTTGGAGGTGCAAAATCGTGGTTTCCTTTAAGAAAATCCTCAATTTCTTATTTCTTATTGTATTCAAGTTCCACTGAAGTGTTTTCAGACTAAAAAAAAGAGAAATGTTACAGTCTCAGTAGAACTGGAAGCATTTATTTGAATCTATATTATCTAAATATTTTATTTCTTGGTTCCTCGACATGAGGAAATTGTTCTTTGTTTCTTTTCCTTGAAATCATAAATATTAATTGATAAACCCTCATTTTCAAATTCACCGATTTCCAGTTGGTAGAGTCGATTTTTTTTCATCAGTGTCTGTTCAATCAACTGTTTCTGTAGGATATTTTTCTGTGTTTCTGTGTATTTGTTAGCAAGGAAAACAAAAAAGCTCCAAAACCACATATTAGATTAAATTTCAGGAGGCTGAAAAAGCCCCATGCTTCTCTTACTCTTTTGTTAGTTTAGAAATAAAATACCAGAATAGGGCTTATTCTTCCCTCAAACTCAATACAATTTATTTAATAGGGTATCTTATTGCAAATAATTTAAGTACATTGAAAATAAATATTAGATTTATATAAAGAAGCATGATGAGTAACCTGAAGGGAGAGTAAGCTGAAATTATCTTATCACAGGCACAATTTAGACTTTGTTTTGGTTTACTTTAGAAGATGTATATTTTTAAGTTATGCTATATTGGGGATTTCTTTGCACATCATTTAACATTAAAATATAAAATAAACAAGCAAGGTAATGTCTTATTTAAATATTCATAAGTGGCTGAATTCTTCTGTGTATACTTTCAGAGCTATGCTGTGTCCCTAAAGAGATGAAAAATAATTTATTATTACTGCATATTCTTATAATCTAAATATTACTCCAAAACAGGTAGTTTTGGCAACACAAAGTCTGTCTTGCACACTCTCCCAGGAAAAGAATTGTCAGGAGATATTTACTTATTCTCTATTGTTTGTTCTTAACCTTATGAGAGGCAAGGTGACCATTTTCTCATACCTAGAATTTCACAGTTTCAAGAAGTCACCAGGAGTCTCAAGAATGTCTTCTGGTGGTCACCATGTTTTCTAAAGGAAGTACATAAACCAAATCAGGAGAAACTGGTCTGTCTCTTTACCCTATTCCTGAAATGAAAATGGTAGCCCATATGCTGCTTCAAGATCAGCAGAAAGTAATGATGATTATAGTGTATCATGTTTTATACTTCTGAAAAAAGAAAATAACTGCACTTGGGTTATTTTTTTGGGGAGACAATTTTTTTTAACCTAGTAGCAAAACAACTCTTCTCTCAAGAATAATTTCATATTTTTGAAGATGAAAAACTAGGGGCTGAGAAATATCTTATTTCTTCACTTCAGAGTTGAAAAACCAACCAGAAGAACTTGGAAAATTACAACATATTCAATGTTTGATCCATTCTGTTCTCAGCCTTAAAAAGAAATGATTAAAAATTCATTTTGAAGTTAGCTTTGCATGTATCCTGTAGATACAAGCCTGGTTGACAGAGTGGGTTCAGATTTGTAGACATCTTTGTACGTGTAGGAATAAATAAACAAGAGGCTAAGAATAGTTGGGGAAGTGCAAACCTGTTTGTTGCGTTTTGGTGACAAACTCTCAGGAGTGACATGTAATACTTAGGACTTGATGCAAATTTATCATGGGGAGGTGGCTTTAAATATTTAATGTGATGGTACAGGGCAGTTTTTCTGATTAGGGATTAACACAGATAACATAGTTTACTTTGCCTGTGTAGCTTCTTTAGATAAGTTACTTCTGAATTTTACTGCTTCAAATACTTATAAGATGAAACCTAAAATAAGCGATAACCTCTGGTAGCTGGCTAATGATCCATTCTTATATCTTTACATGCTACTTGCAGTGCTCTTGTGGAAATTGGAATGCCCAGGAAATTGAAATTTTGCAGAAAATGGGTGGCAGAGGCTTGGTCACTCCTGAAAACATTTTGTCAGGGAAGGAATTCACAGTCAGACACAGAAATCCTGCCCTTTGCCAGTGTGTTTGTTGCAAAGTGAGAACACTCTGATAGTGCTGCACTTCTGAAGGGCTACTGCAGTTCAGAGAATTGACTCAGCATTGGTTATGAGGCCTTTACATTCTCAGTTAATGGAAAAACACCATAATTAACAGACTTAGCAGGAGAAAAGCAATATTAACTTGAGAATGCTTTCAAGTAAACTTTATTTCTTGTTCTTAAAAGACGTCATTAAACTCCTTCCTAACGTAAGAGAATATGCCCATCAGAAGCTTAGTATTACTCTGTTATAAAACAGATTTTGGCCCTAGTATTTTCACCTTCATCTTTTTTTCTGTGAGCTTTCTTCTGTGTGATGATGAGGATTAGTTGGGAGGGCAGAGGCTCCTCGTTCAGATCAATGTGATGTAAAGTCAATGTCACTCCAAACCCAATGAAAAATGACTCAGGGTTGATGGAGAATTGCCAGTCCTCCCTGGTGATGACACTTATTCCCTAAGTGAAGTCTTAGCTGACTGTACGTGATTTTATTTGGGATGTACCTTCTGTAACTGAGACAGAAATGACAGCATAGATGTGAGAGCATCTTCATACCCTCCTTGCTGCTCTCTACATCTCAGCCACTTTTCTTCAGCACATTTTTCTTTTCTCCTTATTCCTAAATTCAGATTTGAGCTAAGAACTGCAGGATGTATTCCTCCTGTATTAGGATGAGGACAGAATCACTGAAACAGTCCAGAATGCAGGGCAAAACTGAATTATGGGAATTCACCTGGCAATTCACCTAATACCTCACCCTTTAACTTGTAGGACCTTTCTGACACAGTAGCCTCATGTTCAACTTTCTGTCTTTCACAGGCTGATGGGCTTGACTGTTTCAGATAGAAGAAATTAGGATGCAAGAATGGCCTGTGGCCTCACAGAGTGAATGGTGGTGTGCCTCTTGTGGTGCTGTGCTTGGGACCTGGAGGATGCTTTTGCTGGAATATCAGCTAAGCATTACTTCAAAAGGCAAAGACAGTAAGAAAGGAGGAGGAAAAATAAAACAAAGTTTTATACACACCTTGGATTTCATACCTGTTTGAAAATCAGAAAAGATGACTCAGATCTGAAGGCCCTATCCCTGGACAACAGTACTGGAAAGCAAAGCAAGCAAATCAAAAAAGTAATGAATGTTAATTGGCTAATATTTGATATATGAAATTCTGGTTTTGTTGTCAAAATAGCTTGATAGCTACAATAGCCACCGTTGCTCCATGTTTTAGTTTCAGCTCTCTGGAGGAAAGGTTATATGGAGAAAATGCCAAGGTGGTAGAAGTTTCAACATATGAAGGATAAATAAACTGGGGTGGGGGGCAGGGATGGTGGGACACAGGGTTATTTACCATGTGCTGACAGAACTAATATGGCCTGTGAAATCCACATTTCAGTGCCTGTCCTGAAGCCTCTGCTTGCCATCAAGAATGTATTTAAGACCTAATTCTTGTCTAGACAAGCAGTGAAGACCAGCGGCTGTGATTTCTCTAACAGTTCATGCTACCATAGTACTCCACTTCATTATTCATGTTTTCCTGACGCATGAAACATTTGGCGCCAAATCCAGAACATCTCTCAATTTAAAAAAAAAAAAAACAAACCAAAAATATTTAGAATGAGAGGGAGAAAGAGAAAGACAAGAAAAGGACATCAGGTCTTTTGCAGAACTGTTATTAGTTGTATAACTGGCAGTATGACTAAGGATCTTGAATTCCTGACAGAAATAAAACCAGAGCAGTTCACTTTTGGCTTCTTTGTTCTTCTTCTGCTTCTATGTTGTTTGGCTTCTTAAGGTGTTGCTGAAGAACTAAGGATATCATTGAATTTCCATTCTTGAATATTAGGTTAGAATTCCTCCAGATGAGGGTGTTTTTCAGAGTGACTCTGGGTCTTTGGCTCTCAGCATCATCCTGACAGCATTGTTTTGTGCCACATTTCTGATGTTCTCCAACTTACTGCCTTTACACAACACTTTATTTTCCCTTCTTCCTGACAAACCTTCCAACCCCCCTTTCTCTGTAGGCTTCAAAATTTAAGGCTGCACATTGTAACCTATATGATATGTCTGCATACCCACCCTAACAACTGAGCTCTTGAATTATATTTATCATTAATTTGGCCATTTGGTTCTTTCTTGCTGATTAGATGTCAAATAAAAATTCTCACTTTACTGTGCATGTCTTTGAATGGATGTGGATATTTGAGCATTTTCAGGAAATGCTTTAGTGCATTGATTTTATTGTCCATGACTTTTGTTTTTGGTGGTAAAAAATGCCATTCTGGGAGTAAGAGAGACCAAAACCTCCCAGCTTTCCCTAGAACACCACATAAAACATTGAGCAGTGCTAGTGGAAGTGTCCTCACATGAGTTCAGCCTTTCTGCTCAATCTAAACCTGAAGAGATCACTTTGACACAGGGCATTAAGCCCTGTGGTGGTTTCTCATTAACCACTGTGGTGGTTTCTCAGTCCTTGGTGTGTGGTAACATTGCAAATAGAGGTGAGAATTTCTGTCAGCTGTGATTGTGTTTTGGAAGCTACAGAAGCTCCTTTTTTTTAGGAAATTCTGTAATTTTCTACAGTTTTCTTTTAGGAGTAGCTCACTTTCTCCACTCCATCCTAGTGAATTGCATGAAAACTAATTAATGATATAGCCTAATTTATTTTGAGGTTTTTTTTCTGGCAAAAAGTGGGATTTTTTTCAGTAACAGTAAGATCTTAACTAAAAAAAAGACATTAAAGATAAATATTACTTTCCGAACTGTTCTGCTAAGGTCTGAATTGCCACCAGAGAAAGTAAAAAGGAAGATTCCTATGTTTTAGTAATGAAATTTTTGTCATCTTTTTGTTATCAAAACTGGACTGACTGTGAGGTTTGGAGATTTTTTTTGGTAATTCAACTCTTCCTCACTTTCTTTAGTATCTTTTGTCAATTTATTGTCAAAGTACACTGTACTCCACCATAATATGGTGTCTACTTGTTGCTAAGTAGAAAAAAAAAAAATTGGTCCACTCTTTCTTCCTCTTCTCTTCCTTTCCTACTGCATCTGCTTTGAATTTTGTTTTTTTTTATCTTCATTTTATTCCTGGGCTTAATTTTCCCAGAAAATTAGGGTAAGGCTCAATCCATGATCAGTATTCTGAAGAGACATCTGTGTTGTAGTAAGAGTGGGGTCTGTATTCTTTGCTCATGCTTTTGTGGTAGTGCAGTGCTTTGAAATTTGCAGGAAAGAGTGCAGAGCTTGCAATTTAAAGTAGTGATGTTAAGGATTAGCCCTTGTTGGATTCGAGTTGTTAAATCAGGTGAAGTCCACAGATCACCTGTTTTATTTCCTATTTCATTTGACTAATCTAACCCAGGTTGTCAATCTGTTCTGTACATGCATGGACAAGGAAAGAGAAGAGAAGAAATGAAACAAGATGCAAAAGATGTTTGTGTGTCTCTTCTGTTGGGATTATGGCTGAAAGCTTCCTCCTAACATTTTTGCAAGAACATTCTGTCTCCAAAGCTGAGGTTGCCTGTCGTGCTGCACAAGCACTATAATTTAAAGAAGAAATACTCCATAATTTAAAATTCAAAATGGGCAATATATTAACTGAACTATTTCATTTAACATGAAATTTTGAAGAAATATAGAGTGTGATATGAAGGTACTTCTCTGCATTTTATTCTGTGATGTGGATCTGAGATATTGAGGCTTGCCTGGTCTCTTATCTTCTATTCTGTTTCTTCAATGCTCTAACTTCTCCTCTGGATTATTTTTCTTGTTTTTTAACAGGTCTGGATAAGTAGCTTGTGAACTGAAGAGTTTAACAACCTAAAACCAGGTCCTTCAACATCTGCTGTTGTAGTTGAAGGACAAATCAGCTCTTATTGGAGACTGGAGGGAGCAGGGACCACCATGCTGATCACAGACTTGAAATGTAGAATGTCTTACAAAAAGCAATTGAATGGCTTCCTGAATTCCCATTTCTGCTCTTTAAGCTGGCTGTGTCACATTAAGAGCCTTTTTCTTTCATCAGTTCATTGCCATGAGAATAAATGAGCTGTCACACACTTAGAACTCCAAGCTAAATCCTACCTTCAAATGTCTGAAATTTTGTTTGTGTCAATAGAAGTTTCATCCATGTGCACATCCATGCATTTTTGTGCCTGTGGGGTGGCATTTGATTAACATTATGGATTCAGTAGATGGAGAATGGGAGGAGTTTTAATTTTTAAGGGGAAGTCACAAGTTAGTCGCCTGCAAATGGGATATAGTTTCTACTTCTTACTTTTTAAATCACCACATGAATTTCTGAAAAAAATAAATCCACAATCAAATTTATGACTCTCTCTATACAAATGGATGGGGTGTACAGCAGTAAATTAGATCACGTTTATTTGTGTGGATCATGCTTTTTAAACACCCATGACATTGCAGCTTTTTGTATACACAGCAGGCATCTGTCACAATAGAATGCATTAAATGCATTGAGCACCAGATGTGGCCAGGTGGTTGGAGTTGGACCTTATTGAATCCAATCAAGTGTTTTTGTTGACTTCATTAGAGATTCTTTTTAATGATAGGCAGAAATAAACTGTTGCTATTCCATTATCATATTTTACTACTAACAATGAAAATAAAACGATCTATACCTACTGCCTAGAGTAAGCCTTTGAGAGAAAGTGGAACTCTTCACAAGCATTAACTCTGGAAAAATATATTGTCTTTGCAATAAAGAAAAATCCCACTATCTAGACCACATAAAATAAAATCTACTATTACAACACTGTAAAAAAAACCCAAAAACCCCCCAACTTTTCTAAACGCTAATGGAGTTCCTGATATGAAAGTGTTGTATTTGAGAAATAATAGATATCATGAAAAAATAAATCAGTTCTAGCAGAAGTAGCACTCAGTGAAAGACCAAGGAGGCTGGGGAAGACGTTGGTGACAAATTTGTTGTGACAATGCTGTAATAAGATGTTTTCATTAGTACTTTGTTCCCTCCTTCCCCTGGCTGCCAGAGCATGGTGGTTTTGAGTCTGGAAATGAAAACAAACTTTAACATGATGGATCAAAACTTGGAGAGAGTGTATTTCTATTTACTTTTAGGTTGTTTTTGTTTGGCTGAAAATGTCACCTACTCGAGTCTAAGAAAGTAAACTCCCCTGCACCAGACCCTGGCAGCAGACTTGTGACAAGGATGCTGAATGTGCTAAACTAACACCAAGATGATCTATAATACAAAGGTCAAAATAAACTTTACAGGGTAAATAGGAAGGATGACAAGTGCAGCTATTTCAGAAACTTTTAGAGTGACTCAAAGCCTGCTGACTATAATCAGTGGGAGCCAAGACTGGGGCATCAAAGAAATGTGAAGGAAAAGTTAGTTTCTAGAGGTTCTCTTGCTCATCATGTTATTACTTTTATTTTACTCCCTCACTTGTAGGTATGGTAGGACTTTGTTTGTTTGATTATTTTTAAAAGTTCTTTTGTTTTTATTCCTTAGTTCTCCTCTTAAAAAGCAACAATTTGAGAACCGAATTGCTTCCATCCCATTGGATTGAAAGAAAAGATTATCTAGTTACTCTATACTTTGAGATAAAATAGATTTAGTATAATTTCCATTTGAAACATAAAAGCTTATTAAAGCTGTGTGAAGAAAATTGCAAACAGAAAATATTGGCAAATTCTCCTGAATATGCTTTAAAACAAACATATCTCCCCAACATTAATTTTTTCCAAGAAAAAAAGCTAAACAAACCTAATAAATTAATGGATAGCTTCAGGTACATAAATAAATGCAGGGATAAACTGCCAAGAAAAAAAAATTAATCAAGAAACAAACATTGCAATATTTATGCAACTATCCTCAGTATTAAAAACTAAAGGACAAACCCAAGAAAATTTGTGATGAATAATGCAGCTATTTCTAAATGGAATTAGTTGTTATTTTAAGTTCTCTGTGTCACATCACAATAGTTTTTTAGGATGTGAAGTGTCAGGGAAGACTGGGAGGCCAGTCTCTCACAGTGAGTGCCTGTCTGCTCCTCATGCACTTTGTAAAGGTAGCAGGAGTTTCATCAGGGAAGTCCTTGCATAAACAGCCCTGGAGTTTTTTAGAGATGGATTGGTTTGAATCTATGATTTTGAATTTTTGGAGAAAATAGAGGTCAGAGAGGGTAAGACATCTCAAAGCAGAAGCTCAAAATGAAAGAACATATCTGAAATTAGGGAAAAGAAACATTTTCTGCCCATCTTGTCCAGTATTCCAAGCATGTACTTGAAGGACTTGGCAGTATTTTAAGTATCCATTAACACACTTCCCTATTGGAATTACTACCACTAAGAGGGTTCACTCAGGGGATATATTCAGTGTACAGCTGCAGAAGCAGACACCAGAGCCACCAGCTGAGCTCTTCTCTCAGTAGCAGCACAGAGGTCAGCCTGTCACCTGACCTTGATGGCCTTGTAAACACTCACCTCCAGTCTTTAAAAAGGACATTGTCGCTCTATGGCGAAGAGCACAGGATGGCTAAAGCCACCTGTGTCTCCCTGCAGTGACACAAGCAGCTCTTTCCCTGTCTTCTTTGTCACTGCCTGCTCTCTTTCACTGAGCAAGGGAGGAAAGAGGAGAGAGAGGAGCTTTGAATTACACACTGCTGACCTGGAGACTGGCAGGTTTGCACACTGAACCCAATGTCTCTGGTATGGTGGCCATCAAATATCCTTTATCTGTCAGGTTCTTAGCTTCAGGGCACAAAAGTCATTATCTATGCTGTGGAGGAGGCTGTGTCACAGGAGCCAGGTGTGTAATATTTCTGGAAATCAATGGTGACCTTTTGTAATGTAGCCATTGGCAGTGTGGGATGTTCTTTGTTTGCAAAGAGTGAGACATGCAGGTGTATGAAAATTTTACGTCTTTATTTCTCCCTACCAGTCTGTATTTTCTGAACCAACACCCAATTTTTAAGATGTTTTCTGTTCCTCTGACCATACTTTCTAGTAACCAGGTCCTCGCTAAGTACCTCATGATTTATTTGAGTGGTAGTAAATAAAAAGATATGTTCTTTTCCAAAGTGCTTGAAAAAGTCTCAGGTGGTTTCCATTATACAACGAGTTCTATTTTGCATGAGGAGAACAGGCATTCAGGATCAGTTTGTAGAAATTAAGAGCTCTCAAACTGCCAAAATTACTTTCAGAATTCAGAGTCTATGAGTCTGCCTCCTTTCTTGGAATTTTCTGACATCCACAGGTACTCCTTTGGAGTCTGCAATATTTCATGAGCTGGAACACCTGTCTCATCCATTTTCTGTCTCTGAAGTAAAGGTGGATGCGTCTCATTGTTTCCATCCCCCGAGAGGAGGGTATGTTATCCAGAACTACACACACGCACAAGACGCACACCCCACTCAGTACGTAGCCAAGGTTTTAGCTGAAGCTGTAGATTTTCATCCCAGGGTGAAAGGCTAAGTTAAGTTTCCTGAAGAACTTGCAAGACATTTGAATGTTGTCACTGCTATATTTCTTCCATGCATTCAGAGACTCTGAATTGCCATAACTTGTTCTAGCATTAGCAACCTTCCAGATTTCTCTCCTCTGTGCTGTAAGTTCCAACACACTAGTCCCCCTTCTCTTAGATATTCTAGGGAAAAAGAACATGTTTTCCTTTTATTTGCTCTTTCTGACATATGTCAGAAGTGTGCTTGTGTTTATTATTTCTTTTCTGCAAGGAAAGAAACGTTTTAGCTTTCATTCTTTTCTCTTACAGAAATCAGCAATGTCAAGTAAGGTCTTCCATTTTTGTGCTGATGTAGGTCCCTCATGATAAAAGTAAGATATGACTCATACATATGTTACTGCAGAAACATCTCTACACAAATAGGCTGAGGTAAAAGCACTCAATGGAAGCTTCTTTTGTATGATGTGGGATGCAGTGTATGTCCTGACTGAAAAACTGGCCAAGGTGTGAGTGTGTCTTCTATGGGGCTTCAGCCAAGTTTGATTTCTAATGAAGCTCTGGCACTGGTTGCACTGAAGGGCCACTCCAGGACCCACACACATATGCCAAGAGAACCCATCCTAAACAGCTGCATCTGGCACGCAGGGTCTTACAGTGAAACAGGTAGCAAAGGTGTGGCAAAAATGTGCCCGGCTAGAGAGAACTGGAAAGGGAGGGGTTCAATGTCTGAGGGCACTGCAGTAGTTAGGAAACTTTGTGCAGCCCCTTCAGACTGCTGATGAAAGAATGATGAGCTCAGAAAAAGTTGACTAGTACCAATTTGACAGAATTTGGTTTTGACAGGCTATTTTGTAATTTTAATTCCTCCTGAGACTCTTTTAATAGCCCAAAATAGCTCAGCTATTATTTTGCTTATCCCTGTGACAAGCAAGGGATCAGGATATCAATGCTGACTTCCAGAGCAGTAATTGAACATCAGGGTCATCCCTGAAAAATTCTGTCCAGAGGTAGATGGTTAGGTGCAACTCTAGACTTGTTCTGTATCATGTTATCATGGTACAGTGATAAGAAATGTATCATAAAATATAACCCTCCAGGCTAATCATGCTAAAAGTGTCTAAAGAGTAATCACATAATTTTTTTCTCAGTGCATACCTAATGGGACCAGAGTACAAGTAATTATTGTACAAGGGGAAAAACATCTGTTGTGAATATGATATAGGAAAGATAAGTAGTTGAACTGTGTGTCTGAGAGTGTTTCCAAGAACAATAAACGTACTATATGTATTCAAGCTTGAAATGTGTTGCTATGGTAGATACATTAATTACTAAACTAGCAGCACATAAGTGAAAAAAAAAGGCTTAAAAGTTCTTCTGATATTGTGAGGGATAGCAGTGTGGAGAAGAGGGGGATCTGTCTTTTTAAAATACCTACCTTTTTAGAGTAAACACATACCTGAATTCTTTTTGCTGGCACAAAGACATTTTGAGATTATCTGGACTATTTACAGCTTGTATCTGCCTGATGCATGAGGGACTGGGGGGCAGGAAAACACGGATAACATCTTCATACATGTCCATACCTCAATCAGTCTGTTCCTTTCGTTTCCCTGCCTCCTGGTCAGTGGGCTGTCTCCCATCCAGCACTGAGCAGAGCATTGTTCCCAAGGAAGTGTCCACTCTCCCACTTGACAACAGGCAAAGCTATTCTCTGTCACTGAGCTCTGCTGTATCTGCATATTGAAGAAATTTTCGAGCTTCTTTATTTTTTTGAGCCTCACAGTAACCACCCTTTGAAGAAGAAATCTCTCACCTGAATGTGTAAAAAGACAAGTTTCCTGACTCCAGAGGAATTACAAACCATTACTAGAGGAAAAAAGTAATCTGTCAGTATCTAGTTCCCTGGAAACCTCATGGTCAGTTCAGGTGTTTAGAGAAAACAACTGTAATGGAAAAGTGCTGGACACTTAAATGGTCATTAGAAATAGCTCAGATGCCCCTGAAGAGCTCATAAGCCTTTGCACAGATGTTCTGAACTGAGAACTTGGTGCCAGAGGTACAATTTTCTCCCAAATTAAAATTGGTGTCAGACCTCACTTTGAATGGCAATATTAGAAGAAAATGGCAGTAAGATCTATCTCAAGCATTCCTTCAGAGTTAAAAGACAGTTGGAGCAGCAGTGTAGGAACCTCTGTGGGACAGCAGCAGAGCATTTTCTCAGTTGTTCACCTTTCCATCACATGCAGTTTAAATTTCTTCTTTTGAATGATGCTAAGACGTCAAAAGGCCCAAATGCTACACAAATGTTGGTTTTATGTAATTCTCAGATCAGTGGAAGAAAAAAAAAATGCCAAGAGAAAGTCCATGAGGAAAATCTGTTGTATAGTCACAGAATTAAAACACAGATCCAGAGCAATATTCCAGATTAAAAATACTTTTATACCTTACATAAAAACATGTATACACACACAGAGTGTGTCTGATGCCAAGTATGGTAGTGGTGCCCAGCTGTTTGGATGCAGAGGTGGTGTCCAAAACAAAAAATGGCATTCAATGAAATGAGTTTTGGAAAGGCAGAAAGAATGGCCTCACTTCATCTCTGGCTCTGAAACATAATGATGACTGTGTAAATGAATAATTTGCATTTTTATAGTTTTTCATCGCAGGATGCATATGCAGAAATGAGATGGCCTACAGCATGGATTGCTTTTACTGTTCCATTCCCTTTCTCCCCACAGAAGTCCATTCCATATCACAACTGTTATTCATAGCAGGAAATTGTCAGGATGCTTTTTGGAATCCTGAACACTCACCTCTATATCAATAACCACAAAATAAAAAAAAATCTACCTATGATCAAAATTCTTCTAATAATCAATGTTAACTTCTAGAACATTTGCAAAATGGAAATTCATATGTAAAGTAAATTGTGGTGGGTAAAAAAATCAAAGTTTTTATGGAAACAGGTACCACAAATAATCAAATATTAAAACAGAGGAAAAGAGAAAAAATTAAAAGAGGAGAGAAAAGGAGAAAGAGAAAAGAATATATTTCTTGCAATTTTTCTTAAAGCTTTGCCATTTCAGTGTACGACAGTCCATTCCTCCTTAGCCATATGCTCAGGTATTTTTGTATGAATTTGAGCTCTTATAAAGATGCTCAGTATTTGTTCAATGATGGTTCCCCTTTAAATACTCTTGTGGTTTCTGTGAACCTTCCATCCAGGTGGTTATGAATACAATACTGTACTTTTATGAAAGGAAAGAGCTGCAAGCAGAACTATGAGGAAACCTTTTTTTGTGCACAGTGCAAGAGAAAGAACAGAAAGTCAATTAGCTAGCTGTAAAATTCTCAAGGAAAGCAATTTTAGGGGATAAATGTAGAATTGAAAGACTGGAGAGGAGGTGCACTGGGATTGGGTGATTAAAATTTATCAGGGAGGCAAGAGACCAGCAGTTATGTCCAGGAACACACACCATCACCTCCCTAATCTACTCAACTCTAATAACCACAGCTATAAAGGGACTGTTAATGGGGGCTGGTCAAACTAGATTGAAGGAACTTGGCCAGACCCCAAAGACACTTGGTGCAGCATCCCTTCCATCAAAGTTGCTGATAGGGAAGCAGTAGCATGGCTGAATATTGTAGTAGTAGTTGGTTCTGATGTTACCCTTAATGCTTCATTAGAACGCAGTTTCTGTCGTAGAAAACCAGTGGTGGTGAACGTTTAGCCAGAGAAAGAGAGTTGATATTTCAAACTCAAGAGAAAGAATGAATAGCTGGTCTTATTTAATTTTTTTCCTCATGAAAGATAATGCTGTATCATTCCTTCCACTGAAGGAGATGAGGATATTAAGTATTTGCTGTAATAGATTACACTTCTTTTTCCTTCTTCCAGTTTTCTCTGGGGAAACGAATGTGAAGCTCACATTTTCACTTACTCTGCTGTTGACCTCAGTCATATTTACGCATTGCTTGGTTATTTTGTTTTTTTAAAAATACATTTCTCTTTCCCTGTCTCTAGTGTCTTGATGTATTTTTCCAAATAAGTGGCTGTCTGAATGAGCTAATAGTGAGAGTCACAGATGGACAGGCTGCACTTTAGAGTTGGCAGATGGGGACTTGAGACAGGAAGATAAATCTCTTTCAGACTGCTGGGTTACTGGGAAGAGTTGATTAGGGGGTCTCTGAAGTAAACACGCATTTGAGGAGCAGAGAGATCAAACAATACTTTTGGTTGAATTGAGAGGTGTACTCAGCTGCCTGAGTCACTGCTGAGGGCCAGTGAGCTCTGTGGGTTGGCACGCAGCAGGCTGGCCCAGGGGAGCAAAGCTGCTGTGGTCACATTCCTGGAAAAGCAAGACATGGAATCTGAAAGCACCAGGGAACAGAGTCAGGGACCTAAGGACTCAGGAGACAGAGACGTCCTGCTTTCTAATATACTCTGTCAATTCCTGCCTATTCACACTTGTGTTTTCTTCCTTCTTGTGTGCAAAGAAAATATCCTATAAACAGGCAGAATAGCATTTAATTGTCACCACTTGCTGTCCTTTTGACTTGAAAGGAAAATGAGAAGAAGGATTAGAGAAGAAGAATTAGTCATACCAGGGCTAGAGGTGGGAATCCTTTGCTTTTCCCTTCCTCCTCAGTATCAGCAGGAGAGCCCAGGGAGAGCTGTGCCTCAGGCTGAGGTGTGTCTGTTCCACAAATACACTGACACACCTGCAGACATGAGCCTTGGTGACACTGGCATCCCAGGAAAGCCTGCAGATAAGCAGGAGAGTAATTTACTGGTCTGGTTCTTTTAATTCTGCTTCCCACCAATGCCTAGTGGCAGGGCTCAGGAAATGTTATTTTTACCAAAGCTGAGGATTTTGTGCATATTATCGAACTGGCGAAAGTTGACATCCAAAAAAGAAATTAAATAATTTACCCTCAAGCTTTGCAGAAGTCAGCCAACATGCAAAACCTCGTATTTTCAGAGCACACGAGGATATGTCTCTGCTCTTTAACAGTGTTTTATATGTCCCTTACAAACTGCCACTTTCACAAACATCATGTATGTTCCCTTGTAGTTGTTGTAATCAAACAGTTTTATAACCTTCTTTTAGGAAGATAGAAGACTGGGAATCACTTGTACAGATATTTAGTTGTTGTTCTCCATGAATGTCATAGCAATACAAGGGGATATGATGGGAATACTTTTAACAGAGCTGTGTCTCTTCTACATTGTTATAAAATGAGGGAAGACAGAAAATACCTACTTGGTATTGTGCTAATCCTTGCTTGTTTCCCACATGATGGTCTCTTGTGATGTTTCAAGTCGAAAAAAATGCAAAGCAGGAAGAGTTTTCTTTCGAAGTTTTAAAATTTAATTTGTATAGTCTTCCACTGTGAACATATTTTGTGGACTGGACTGTTTTTCCCTCCCTTCCTGTTCAGCTCCAATTTCCTTGCTTTAAAGTTCTCTGTTTCCCCCAACAGCAGCATGATCCATGGCCATCCACAAGGGTTGGACTTTTCTATCTTTTCCTTGCCTGCATAAATATTGACAGGCACACGTTTATAAAGAAAAGGCACCTTGTACTTTTTAAGCTGTGTAAAATCCTGAGGCAGTTCTTAGTGACTTTCTTAGGGCACAGAAAAGCAAGGGCAAAGTTTAACTTCGGTGAAGTGACCACTCCTGTTTCTGAGTCTCTTAGTGAGTGTTGGTGCTTTGTTTGTCTTCCACAAAAAAAAAGATTTATTTGCTATTTTTCCCTGCCACATAATGAAACCCTTAAATTGATAAAAAGGAGAAATCAGTAGAAATTGAACTGAAATAAATAGATAGATATGTAAGGCTAAAATATATTCTTCCTTTTTGTTTCTGCTTTGGAGTTTGGTCAGACTTTGGCCTGAGCAGAAGAAATGCCCAGGAAGTTTGGACATTGAAAGACACCTGGGACAGACATCATGCAGTCTCCCAGCCATCTCTTGAGGGATGTGCCCTTCTGTGCAGGCTGAGATCCATGTAAATGTATTTTATAAGTATAATTTAAAATGTAAAACACAGAAGAGAGTGAGTCCTGCCAGAGATCTGTAGCCCATGATCAGAGAGAATTTTTTTTTTTAATTATTATTAGTTAAGCATTGCTTCAGTATCAGTTGAATATCTACAGCTTGTTAAAAAAAAATCATATTCTACAAGTAGATTAATTTTAAAGGGTTATCCCTTCAAAATCCCTTTGCTACCCTTAAGAGTTAGGGTTATCCTTCTAAGGAGAAAAGGAAAACAAAGATTCATGCCTGTCAAACATCCAAAAGAGAAATTAATACGTATGCATTTATTGACTTCTTTTCACTGACAAAACCTGCTTTTGTGAGTAGCAGTTGTCTCAGCCCCTTGTTAGTGATTGCTGTGTCATGTCCTGCTGACAATTCAAATGCTTTTCCTGTGGCCTCTGTGCAGCTCTGAAGCCCTGGGACTCCTGAAGACCTTGCCAGATCTTTAGTTTTGGCACAGGAAATTAATCTATTTTTTCTATACAACTTCCAGGGAAATTATGATAATTCAAACTCTCTTTGGCCCTTTGTGTAGACTTAAATGTATCATTTTAATATAGGTCAATTTTGAAGTTGCAGCAGTAAGTTTTATTATGTATTCTTGGAAAATTTTATTGGCAAAAATAGAGGACTTGAAGAAAAATCCAGAAGATGAGTGCAATCTTGAGAGACAGAGCATGAGAGAGTCTATGAGTGAGTTTTTGTGTCTCTTCACACATCTTACAGAAGTTAATAGAAATGTACTGCCATTGTCACCCACTTAACACAAGTGTTTTCCAAAAATAAGGGAAGAATCTGGTAGTCTCAGAAAGTTTTTTTCAAGGTAATGCCTACTTCTTCCAAGTGTGCATTGGTGCACGAGCCTGGCTATAGAGTAAGGATGGTCACCTAGAAATGTCAAGTTACTGTAAACAAAAAGTTAAACTTTATTTCCAATGTGTATTTACACCATAATTCTTAAAAACCTCTCAAGTTTATATTTTAATAATAGGCTTTTCATTCACAATAATTCAAACATTTAATGTCCTATCAAATTTTAGTTTCCTTTTTAATAGCATAAACTACATAACATACATAGTATAAGGGAAAATATTTTTTACTCTTATATATTCAGAGGCACACTTAAAAGTGTTTTCAAGTACACTTTTCAGGGAAATATGAATTGCACAGAATATAAATTTCCCTGATTACAACTCAGAACTCATCTAAACCCTTAAAGGGAGGGGAAGGTACATAGAGAAAATGTTGCACTCTGTACTGAACCTTAAATCAGACTAAGTGTTTGCAAGTGTTTGTGTTCGTATTGGCTTTCATAAATCTAAGGACACGTTTATCATTCCAGCTTTTTTAAAATGGCCTCAATGCTAGATTGCACCATAAGTAAAAGAAGGAAATAAGTTTCTAATAAGTAGCCTCTGAGTAAGGACTGAGTGCAAAACAGTTGCCTGCCCACTCAAATGAGGGCTGGGTCCCAGCTGGGAGCTGGAAGGAAGGTGTGGTGTTTTCTGAGGATGGGAAGTGGCTTCAGCAGAGAGACCTTCCTCACCACTCCTGCCTGAGCTTCATGTGCTGAGGGCTTGGCATTGGTTTTCATAAGCCTTCTGAACTGGTGACATGTGCCGTGTTCATCAGCAGAAAACAGCCATAAGTAACACCAGTGGTTTACTTTTGTTGTTATTTTGGAGTTTGATTGTAGGGTTTGTTGCTTGCTGTACAAACAAGCTGCATTTTTTGAGCTACCAGTGGAGGAAATGCAGACCACTCAAAGGTGCACACCAAAGGCTTTTTGCTACAGACAGTGACCTTAAAATTGCATGTGCCCTTCTTCAGTGTTGACAACATACAATTAAAGAGTTGCATATGGAAACCTGACTGAAGATCTTTTCCTTTTGATATCTGTTCAGGACTTCCACCAGGGCCAAGTAAAATTGTATTTATTCTGTATCTAATACAAAGCAGGCTGCACAGGCTAACAAATAACTATACTTTTTATAAAGGAAGGCAAATTTCTGAAAAAATCTGGGGGGTTTCCCCCATTATTTCTTCTATATCTTTTGGCAAAATGCACTTGGTTCTTTGTGAGACAAATCTTCCGTTCTTCATTAATTCTCATGCTTTACTAGAAAAGCCATCACTGCCAGGCGTGTGAGCCTGGGTTGCGTGATGATTAGCAGGAGGGTAATGAATCAGCTTGGGCTTTACATCTGTGGGATAAATCATGGGCTCCAGCTGAATGTAAATATTGTGGTGTTGTTCTCTTATGCAGCATTCTACCAAAACCCCATGCTTAAGAAAGAAAGAGATTTTAGTAATCTCCAAAAAGTAGGTATGGGAAAACTTTGTGTTGCTTTGCTTTCAACAAAGTCTGAAAACTACTTTCACCAGATAAGTTTTGTAAAACCCTTTCTTGGATCATGATCTTTTTCACTTCTAAATATGAATGCTATGTAAAGTTTTTTAATATGATGAGAAAGCATTTACTTTTCCCCCTAGATTTCATAAGGGAATAGTGTAAAAGCAAACCCAAAGCAAACCTTAATTTTTTCATAAAAGCTAGATTAAATTAAAGCTTCAAAAGTTTCAAGTTCTGCTCAGAAATTCTGATTTTTATTTACATTGCCTCTTTGTCACCTTGGAAACACTACTCTATGCAGAATAGCACAGTGGAAATGTGGGCCCCAATTGCAATTCTTAAATTTCTCCTTTGCAAAACATCTCCCAGAACCTGCAGATGTAGAGGGAAACTTTACCTGTGAGTGTTTCAGTATTTTTCTCCAACTTTGGTGTTTACATTTGTTAATATTTCTTGTTAACAAAAAGGAAAAAATTACTTTGAAATGTATATGTATATCTTGCTCCACAGTCACCTTCCTGTAATATAACAAAAACCTTTTCCCAGAGGCAACACACTGCACTACATGAGCAATACAGGCTCTTGTTGCTGATGCTAAGTATTAGGTCTTTCCTGAGACACTGATGTAAGAGAATAGAGAGAAAGACATATATTTCTGCAAAGCAGTAATTCAGCCCAGAATTTTAATATAAAGAACACCAAGGCAGTATCCCGTTATCTGAATTTTAATGACTGTATCTTTTTTATCCTGTCAGTTGTAGCAAGGATGTGAGAAGTTTCATGAAACATTAATGGCTCTAACTGCAGTCCTCTCTATTTCCTTTTTTCTCTCTTTTTTTTTTCTCCTGATGTGATGTAAAATATGAATTTGAGCAGTGGAACTGCTTTCTCCACAGGCCTGTATTGCTTACTTGATCTTGCAGCAGTGACTGTGGTTCCTGTTTGGGTTGGGAGCTTCCACACAGGCTGCCTAGGTAGAGGGAAAGGGCTGGAGGTGGAGGGAGAGGAAGATCTTGCTGATAGCATATCATAAACAATTTTAAATACAGTCCATATTTTAGGGACTTTCAAATGAAGAGCCAGCTGGATGTTCTGCAGTAGCCTTAGGCTCATCTGTAGACTGCTGGTTGCTGGCTGGCTGAACTGTCCAAAAGGCAAAAAGCCACAGGGAATGTCAGATCCTCTCCCTTCCTCAACCCCCCAGAAATAGGACTGAGAATGGGTTGGAGAGGGACTAAACCCAGGCAGTTTTCAGGGCCCATGGGCTGCAAGGGCACACCGAAGGGCGGGGAGATTATTGTACATGCCAGGCGCTGCAGCGGGGCTGCTGGGCAAAGTCCTGAAAGATGAGGAATTCCTCCAAGAGCCAGACCCTCAAACCTAAAACCCGTGCAAGCATTTGTTGCCATTTGATCGAGTGCTCTCACACTATAACTTCGAGGGGAGCAGTGTTGGATAATACATGGTTCCCAAGCCAAATGAAGAAACCTAGAGGCAAACAAGCATAGCTTAATATAGGCACAGAGGCCAAGTGTGTTTGGAATCCGGCATGTGAGGTGCTACAAAAAAGCAAGTTCAGCCCTCTGATCCACAAGATCCGTAATAGGAAATGTTCCTATTTAGTTTGAGGAGGCCTGTTACAAACATAAATATGCATTGTGTGGTGCCATAATATAGTGACTATAAGGTGGCAACAGCAGATGTGTTTATTTTCATCCTAAGACAGTATGACCCCAACGTGAACAGTGAGAGAGAGAGTGTCACCATTGCACTGTGTGTCCTATTCCCTGGGACCAGGATATTTGCTAGCAAATGTTCTGCCCTCCATGAGCCTTATCCTGAGAAACAAACCCACATGGCTTTGGGGAGCAGAGACACCACCAGCAGCTGTCAGGCTCTGTGCCTCCGTGCTCTCCTTACCTTGCCATTCTTTAGGCAGACCCATGAATTGGGAATAGCCTGACCTCCAAGAGTTTCCCTCTTGTTGTCTCTGTTGTCTTTTGTTGCTTACTCTTCCAGAAGCTGGAGAGCTGTTTTCTTCACTCTGTTGGAGTTTGTGTCTGTCTGGAGGCACTGGATGAACTGGGGATATCAGGGATACACTGAGTGAGGCTGAGGCCTTCTCCTATAAGTACATTTTAATGGAAGCACAGGTTTACGTGGAAAGGTGAACAGACAAAGCATCAGCTGCTTTGTTTTGTTTTTAATAAGCACTCTTTCAGTTTTCTGTGGTTTTCTGCTCTGGGAGCTGTGAGGAAGGTTGGAAAGGTGCACTGGGTGTATCATGGCCAGTGTGCATCAAGTGTACAATGGCCTGTGAGAAGGAGCTGGGGATTTTGTACAGTAAATAAAGCAATATTTAGTAACAGCACTGGTCTCTCAGCACTGAGTTTTGTTAGCATGGGCATGCTGAACAGCTGGAGAAACAAATGGTGTGGCAATGTAGTGTGCTGTTTAGCCATGGACCAGTGGAGTCTGCTGCGTCCACAGAGCCAAACTGATAAATGCAGGTGTTAACAGGTCTGATGTGTATTTAGATTTCATCCACTAGAATGATCTGTTTTGGAATTAGCTTGCAGATAAATAATCAAGTTACATTCTCTGTGGAACAGACTTGACTGCCAGTATACTGCAGAACTGATAAAAAGACCTGCAGAAAAAGCAAGGCCCAAAGAAAGTCAATGTGAAGTAAAATTCAGTTCACTCTGACTATGCTAATTAAGGGAGCTTACACATTTTACCGTGATTAACTGTGAAGCAGTGACAGAGCTCAATATATGTGGGAGTTCATTTAGTTGTCTGTAGTTTACTTCTACTTTTTATTTAACAAATGCTTTGTGATTTAAATGGAAATCTCTAATTGCAAAATGATCCCTGATGTAGTCTGTCACAACAAATACATACATTCTGTTACAAAAAGAAAACTTTGTCTGTTTGTATTATTTTCACTATTGTCCCAAGATTTCTTAATTCTTCCACTTTCCTTCATTCAGCATAAAGTTCACAGTATGTCTGTGAAACAACAACAACAACAACAAAATGGGATGCCTATTATCAATGAATCAGTGGCATTTACAAGTGGAATTTAAACAAATCTGCTGTAATAATTGTGGGTGATTTGTTTGAAATATAAATTTTCTTCCTGATAGAATCAGGAAAGGTTTTGATGGAAAACAAAAAAGGTGACATTTTGTGCTTGTTGAATCAATGTAATTCCCTGGACTCCAGAGAGATTCTCCTTATTGCAGAATCAGGGCCAACATTAGGAGAGTAGGGGTTTATATGACAGGCAGTGAATAGAAGGAAGTTTGTGGGAGGAATGTCTAGTTTTTCTAAGGTAAAAAATAGAGGGAGAATATGAAGTGAAGGAAAGAAAGGGTAAAACAGAAAAAGCCAGATAAAAGGAAAGGCAAAATTCTCAGAAATGGAGTAGGCTAGTCTGAAGATTCCCATGCACTGCTGTTTTGAGGAGGAGACTGGATTTTCATGCACTGTAATGAACAGTAGAGGCATCCTGTGCCTTGCTTGATGTGTCCCGTCAGTGCAGCAGCAGAAATCCCTGCCTTCAACATTAATCTGGATTCACTGAAAGCAGTACACGCAGGGAAAATGCTGCTGTTGTTGTAATACTCTTTGGGAAAACAGAAAGCACTTGTAATGGAAAATGTGCAATATGAGTGATAAAGAGGGTCACCGAGGTTCAGTCCTGCAGAAAAATTACCTTCATTTGTTTTCTAAGTATGAAGCAGGAGGGAGATAATATTCCCCCTGTGTCAAAGCTGATTGTTCTAGAACTAATGTGAAAACCCCAAAGTTGGAGAAACAAATTAAAAGAAAGGACATGACAGCCAAAGAATAGAACACAGACTAAGAAAATACTTCCTGTCCTATTTATTAAATGCTATTTATAGTTTCAGCCAAGAATATACATGCAAGGCCTTATCATATATAGAAAATCACTACACTAAAATATGTTTTTTTTATTCTATTTAGGACTTTATTAATAACTGTCAGCTTTATCATAATATACATTAATTTTATGTAGAACTACATTTGCATAACACCACAGCTGCCATTGGAAGCAAAAACAAGCTCAGATGTTTGGTAGATCTAAGCATTTTGTTTAGATTTCAGAAAATGTGCCTGTTAGAAGATTTAAGTAGACCATGAAATAAGACAATTTCCCTGCTTTTGTTGCCTGTGTAATTCATTCAGCACAGGTGATGAGGAGACATCAAGTAGCAAAGAAGTTATATTCTTATTGCCCTGTGGTTGCTGGGCAGTCTGTTTTCTCCACTTGGCATTAAATTCCCTGCTAAGGTACTACTCAATGTGGTGTGTGCAGAATGTTTAGCCAGTGTAGGGAATTTTTGGGATTTCCATTTTGTTGGTTTGGTTTTTTAGGTTTTTTTTCATTTTTTACTTACTGTCAAACATCAAGTCCTCAAACAGGAAAATAATGACATATATTTGTATATATAATTCATACTTCATAGTGATGAAAGTTTCGTTGTCATTGCTGCATAAACCTGTGAATTAATGTCCTGGCAGATGTGTAATATTTTAAATAATAGCTGGATGGGGTGAAAGGAGGTGTCATTTACCTCAGGACAGACAGACAGAGCAGAGCTCCAGGTCAGCCCACTGTAAACCATTCCCAAGCTCATTTTAGATGCTGTGGGGTGCCACATCCTGCATCTGTCACACTGCTTTGCAGCACTGCCGACAAAGCTTGCTCATGAGACAGGGCTTGCTTCCCAGATCACTGCCATCACTTTATGTCTGTGTGGTGGAGCTCCTTCTTCTTCCTGAGTTAGTGTGCTGAAATTTTGACTTGTCAGAAATACCTGGCATGTGAATAAGTGCAAGGGTAGCAAGAAAACCAACAAGTGTTGAATTACATTGGTTGCTTCCAACTCAGCTGCTGAGTATGCAATGCTGTTGTTTCTGACATACTGTTGTCTTGCATAATGCTTTTTGTATTTTTCTTTTCTTTGCACTGAGAACAAGTTATTCTGCTTATGGGCCCGTGTGCAGCCTCATTCACCATTGCATAGAGCACTGTCCTGGACTCTGAGCTGAGCACTTGGTTTCAGACATGTTTTGAGTATGTCTGGGGATCTATCATCTTCATGCAGCCACTGTTCTCCTTAACTAATTCATGTAAAGTACTTGCCTGTAGGTGTTTCCATTGCTGGAGATCCAATTTCCAGAAAGTCAGCTGTCCATTAAATAATAGTTGCACAGTTTTCTTGTCTCATATCCCTTGATCAATTTCCAGTGAAAAAACTGACTTCAGCTGACTTGCTCCAGATTCAAATCTGTGTGATATAAGGCAGAATTTGTCCCTTTCCTTTTCAGCCAAATGGTGTGCTTTCAGTGACTGGAGAACTATAATCTTCCCTCTTTCTGACTTGTTTGATGCTTACCAGAATCTACAACAGAGATAGAATAATCCACATTACTTGCTGCCTAAGTGATGAAGTACCACACCTTTAAATACTTGCACTGCTGTCCAGCTTGGTATTTCAACAACTTGCTATTTAAATACTCCGTGAAATACCTCTAAAACTGATGCTTAAAAAACACATGTAGTGATAGATGGTCTTCTCAAAGACTGAACACCTTTGCTCCTATTTGTCTCTTGCCTTTCATTTTTGTTTTCTAAGTAATGTGCTTTTCTGACCAACCCTTGCATATTATTCATCCTTCTCACCTCATTTTCAAGGTCTTCTCCTGAGCTTGGAATTCCTCCTTGGACCAGAACATTCTGCCACCACTTTTTCCTCTAAGACCATCAGTATTGAGTGCTAATTCAGTACCATGTTTCCACTGCTGATCACAACTTCAAAGCTTTTTTTCCAACTTGCCTATCTCATATTGACCTGAAAATCTGACTATCAAATGTCAGTTTCCTTTTGAGTCAGCTGGTAGAAACTAATAGGCTGGAACAGGGAAAATATGGTGCCTGGTGGTCTGGGCATTGTATTCCTTTGCACTAATTCAAATGGAATGGGATGAATACAGAGCTCCTGAAAGTGAGATATGATTTGGGTCCCAAAGAAAAATGTGCTCTGAATGAGTTCCACATCAGAATGTAGAATATTCCAGGCTCCACTCCCTGGGGCTTCCTGGCCCTGTAAACAGACAGCAGTCGTATGTCTGAATTTATACCAGAAGTAGGTTACTGCAAGGAGAGATGAGATCAGCCCTAGTTAATCCCTGGTCCTAAAGCAGCAGCTCTTACTTAAAGCCAAAATTGGCTGTGTATAAGATGTAATCTATGTGTTAAAGATGATATTTATGTTGAATATAATTGATTATAAGCCATGTGAATATATGGCAGGGTGCCAGGGTGACACCAGACTGTTCTTGCTCTAGGAATCAGGAGGGTTGGCAGAATGCAGTGCAGGGCAGATATTTGCTTTTGTTGTGTGCACAAGAGCCACCCAATATCGTTCCACATATTCTCATTTTCTAATTCCTATCCTACAGTGAATGGAAATTACTCTGCCTTTCTCACCAAGTAACCAGGTGTCTTGCAGTGCAAGGTGTAACCAGTAGTGTGTGTTCCATCACCATCTGTTGAAAACGGGGTGGTGAGGTGGGAGTGGTGGTGGTGATGTAATCCTCTGTTTACAGCCCAACTGGGGCAGTTTTCTTTATCTCTTCCATAACCCATCCTCCCTCCAGGGAGAGATCTTCTGCTAATGGGCCATTGAGTCTCACTGCATGACTGATAAAATTACATCATTCCATTGGGAGATGCTCTACTCAGGGGGAGGAGACAAGCATTCCTACCTGGATAAAAATCTGAGATTTGGAACACCAAACAGCCTTTTTCCCTGGATTCTCAGAGGAAGACCAGGCCCATCTATCACCACTGGACCTTCAGAGGAAACCTACACCTTTCTACAGTATCATTGCTTCAACACATAGATGTAATCTATGTGTTAAAGATTATATTTATGTTGAATATAATTGATTATAAGCTCTGTGAATATATCTGTCATCTGCCACTCCAGGACTGCAGTCACCATTTAACTGGACTGCTACCAACACCCTGACTCACAGGATGTGAGGTTGTGTTATAACTCTGCCAGTGGGTTTGGGTTTTTTTGTATTACTGCATTTTTTTTTTAGTTCTCATAATAAGGAACTGTTATTCCTATGCCCATATCTTTGCCTGAGAGCCCCTTAATTTCAAAATTTTAATAATTTGGAGGGAGAGGGTTTATATTCTCCACTCCAAGGGAGGCTCCAGTCTTCCTTAGCAGATACCTGGTGTTCAAACCAAGACACCAGGTATGCAAACATGTCCCTGGACAAACCAAGCAAACAAAAATTAAAATCCTGTTGGAATCTGTGTGATGATGTAATATGATCAATTAATGACACATAATGACACATAATGACGTGTAAATTCCTGTGTTTACCTAATACTCACCCAACTTTCCCAGAGGTTTACAGCAGGAAGATTTCCTTCATCTGGGTTCAGATTAGGGTTTAAATTCCCCCACCCTATGAATTTTCTCATTTCAGAGAAAGCTATTGGAGAAGATCAGATATTTTTTAATTCCTTTTTTACTAAAAAAAGGGTTCAGAAAAATAACCTATAACCACTTCTGCCTAGTTTTTTATTTTTTCAGTCACTTAAGCAGCTATTCTTAGGTTCAAGCAAACAAAGCTTTCCTGTTTTCCATAGTTGCATAATTAATCTGTAAGAACTTTGACATTTCAAAGAATGCGCTGTTCCTAGCCTTTGCTGGTATCTGCATATTTCTCTCTAGATTTCTGGCCTGATATTTACACTTAATGAATGAACATGATCTCAGACTCTTGAGGTCTGATAAGGTTTTTTGTGATTGACTAAGCCACAGAGGATAAACTTTTAGGTATTGTTTCCTTTATTAATATCTAGTCTTCTCCAAATTGCAGTAGTGAAGAATTTGCTGTATCCCTTAGAAATTGTGAACAGTTCAGGATTTGGACCCTTTGGCTGCAATAGCAAGCAGGAAAATTTTCCATTCTGGTATTGTCTGTCATGCTTCAAACTAGTGTAAATTTTGTTACAGCACAAAACTTTGCGGCCTTATGAGGACCATGGGTGAAAGAACAATGAGACAAAGCTGGGTGTTTCTAGGCCCATACAGTGAGTGAAATCACAGTTTGGCCCTTGGTTGTACATCCCACAATGTGTGGTTTTGTTGGCAGATGACTGAGAAAATGATAAACTTGCTTTTGATGACCTCTCTTGTTTTTTCATGGTAGTGTGAAGACCTGTACTGCTACTCCAAGGCACGTGGTGCAAAAATAATCACATTCCCTCAGTCTGTTGAAAGTGCAAAGTAAAAAAGAGTGTAGTATATTCCTTCCTGTCCTTCCTTCCTTTTTTTTTTTTTTTAAATATTCTGGTATGCTAAAGGGAATGGTGTACGTGTCTCTCTGAGAGCAGTTGTTCAAGAGCACTGCTCCCAGAAAGTCCACTGGAAAATTGCAAAGAGTTGCCCTTTGCACCATGAAATTCAGTCCCCAGGTATCCACTGGGAAAGAAGATACAGAGTAAGTTAGGGCAAAGATCCAATGAGATATCACCCAGACTGCAAAACCCTGGACAGCAATTATATAAAATTCTGGGCATTCATTATATAAGATATTGCACTTCCTGGTTAAACTTGGGTTCAACATGTGTAGCTGAAGAAGGTAAATTGCCTCAGCATTTATTGATCTATTTACTTAGGCAGCACTACTCTCCTCACAGATCATCTCCTGGATCTCTGTTCCACTCAGAATAAAAATAACAGCCTCTTTGAGGTTGTCCCTGTAACTGTGGGTCTGCAAGGAACAGAGGTGATTGACATTAACTTCAGTGATATTTGGACCTAGCACAAGAAGAGCTGCAAGAAATCCCTGGAATGCCAGGCATTAAAATTCTGGGTAGTACCGGCTGGTGATCAGCTAATGAGGAGGTGCAGATTGTACTCTTTAGAGGAAACATTTTTTTCATGGCTTTTTTTCAAGGGAATTTTCATGAAAAACTCCCTTTGGAGGCTTTAGCAAATCATCCCCTCGGAGACTTCACTGCAGCTACAAGTACCATCTCCTCCCATCTGGACACCTGTGGGCTCTGCTCTGTCCTGCTGCATTCCAGACAGTTTTCTGTGGCACCACACCAGCTCAGCTGTTGGCATGAGCAGAAGGGAGCTGCTCAGCAGCAGCTGGCAAGGGCATCCCAGCAGCTCAGATCTAACCTGCTACCAGACATGGAGCCCACTGATCCAGAAAGTGTTGTCATTTTCAAGGTTAAGAGCACAATCTGGAGATGTTATGTGGGAGAGCCATTCCAGTGTTCACAGAGTGTGTGCCTAATATGTATTTAGCTTTACTAAATACTCACAAATTTTCTTCAGTAAGTAATGCTGCATGGATGGAGTGCTGAAAATGTTATTTCTGGATAAGAAAGAACAGATAAGTTGTTAACAACCTATGTGTGTGTGTGTATGTGTGTGTTTGTGTGTGTGTGTATGTGTGTGTGCGTGTATGTGTGTGTGTGTGCGTGTGTGTATGTGTAGATGCTGGTGTTGAATTATCAGTGAAAACAGTCCTTTAATAAATATGTGAGGGTATTTCATTGAGATCACGTGTGTTTTCGTACCCTGGTAGCTCCACAAAAGGCAATGGAGTGGTCTATGCTACTAGAATAAAACCAAAACATTAAACTTAATCTACTCATAAAATCACAGAAAAAATGCTAACTAGTTCTCTTTGGTCTCTGTGTGTGAAAACCTTCTGTCTGTCCTGTAAAGACATACACACAGACTCTTCCAGGGCAGAAAAACTGGAATTAAAAATGGGAAGAAACTATTGTAGAACAGAAAACTGCCCATGTTGCATTTCTGAATATATCTCAGTCTTTGACTATGAGGGCAGCTCTCAAGAGTAGTTAAGTTTTGGGTTAGTCAGGCTTCTGGGAAGAAATTGTCACTATCTGCAAAGGCAGCAAAAAGTCTTACAGAATATTTATATGAGTATGTTTTTGTTTTACTGTGAAACTCTGATAAAACCATGCACGTTCTTAATAACATACAATATTTTTTGTAGGTAGGAGATGACATCATAAAAGCTTTTCATGAGGTTTAGATGAAGGCATTTGGAAGAATCAGTAATTAATTCTTAAATAAAATAGAGAATAATTCACTTTTGATAATTCAACCAACAATCTGGGTTTTAGAGGGTTTTTTTTTACTAAAATAGATGACATCTTACATCTGGTGTTTTCAAAACATCATTAGATCTGCTTTTATTTTTCCCTTGTATCATCTTAGAACATGCTCTAGGACTAACAGCACAGGCTAATCATGAGCAAGATGCACACAGAGATAAATTCAGTCAAAAAGGGTTATCAGCTGGTCACTGCTAAATCTGGATTGCACTAAAATGGAAATCCTTCAAGTATATCACAATTTTGTTGTTCTTCATAAAGCAGTGAAGTAGCTGAGTGTCCAGGGCAAAAGCTTTGCTTTACCCCTGTGTAACTGAGCTAAGAATTCTGAATGAAGGAAAAACTCCTGTGCAGTGACACTAACAACTTTTTCACATGCTGAGACAGAGCTCCAATACAATTATCATTAAACATGTCATAATATTTGCAACACAGATGTTCATTTTTGCAGTTTTTTAGAGAGGTTATAAGAAGTAAACTTAAAAGCCTCATTATTCTTTACTTTCTTTCTGAATCTATTGCAGGTAGTAATTTTTCTCCCAACAACAGATGGTAATTTTGTTATGGCTGTAGAAATTTCTGTATGAATGTGTAACAGGCATAATTCTCTAATAGCATGATAGATCCATAATAGATTTAGTTAATCTTCTGTTACGTTGTCTCTGAGCTGTGCTCATTAATTATAGTGAAACAGCACAGGATTATATGCCTTGCACTAAACTGCTGTTGCTGGGATCTGTCCTCATGTAGAGGCTACCCCAGTGTCAGGTGAAGTCAAATCACAGCTCCCATTAATGTCACTGCACAAAATCTGTGCCAAACAGCTGCTGCTGTCATGGGGGCTTCAGAAGATTGGGAAGGTTTGTGTTCTGGCTTAGTGGGATAGAGGGGAATGATCCCTCAGATCCCTGCCCCAAAGAACACACAACATAAAGAGCATGAGAAAATGGGTAGAAGCAGGATGGGAGGATCAGCATTGTGAGGGCAATCAGATTTCCTGCCAAAAATTTCCAGTATTTCAGATTGTTCTTCAAATTTTAAAGGGTTACATTTGACTTAAATACAAAAAGTTGCTAAGAAATACAGAAATATTTAATTTCTTAGCATTTTAAATGCAAACAAACAATAAAAAGATCTCAGTATCATAAATTGGGTTAGGCTGGGGATATGGTTTATGAAAACATTTCCAGTTCACTTTGTTCAAAATCCTCCTCTACTTCAGCTCACTCTCAAGTATCAGCATTGCTGTGTTTTAATACCCAATCTACCTCTCTTGCTGAGATTTTTCAGACAACTTGCACGTATAAATTTCAATCAACCTTCGCTACAGGAATTTTTAAAAATACTACTGAGATCAATTTAAAATTATGTTTCCAATGAAATTTTAAGCTTCCTACAATTATTTTCAAAAAGTACTTCTCATATACAATTATGTTATTAAATTGTTGTCCATATCACAAAAGGGAAGACAACAAAATTGCTGTTAAATGAAAATATAGCACAATTTTGTATTTATTAAAGAACAGGATTGAAGAAAAGGGATTGTGATATGACACATCAATTTTAATTTATACCAAAAATGTACCTACTGTATATTTTGGTTTGTGTGCTTCCTAAGCTTTGAAATTCTCCAGGCTGGATTGGTATCCAGAAATGCAGGAGTTCGGATCACTGAAATGGAAATGGGGAGAAGTATGTGGGAAGCAGGTGGAAGAGATACACCCTAATATCCCCCAGCATAAAGAGATTATTGGAAAGAATAAATTAATTTGCTCTCTGTTATTAGTTCCCTCTTCCTTATTTTGCTGCCATCCTCCATCCATCCCCCCAACCACCAGACTATTACACCCTACTCTTAAAGAAAAGCTTTTACATCTCTCCTCTGGCCTCCCCAAGCCACAACCACCTCGTACATGTGGCTCTGGTGCAAAGCTTGTGACACTTGCCAGAATAGTGTGCCAGGGTTTAGCTCAACACTTTGGCTAAGTAGTGCTGCTGAGGTGGTACTGCCTTGGAGGAGATGAGGCTGGGGATTTCTGAGCATCTGATAGAAGCTTCCCAGAGGCAGAACAGGGAGCTAATGGGATTCCAGGGTGAATGAACCCCAGATAATGAGGTTAATTAACAGGATAGCAGTTAGAAATAGAATATGACAAGTTACTGATGGCTACGACAGGTTAGCTGACGCAGACCCCCGGAGCCTGGCTAGCTTGGGGGGGTTTGGGTATTCCCGGAGCCGCGCTGAGTACGGGGAATCGCGGCTTTTCGCATCTGCAGCAAACCACGAAACCTGCCGAATCGCGAGTCTGGCGGTGAACAGGTCTACCCACCGCAGCAGAGTCTGGGCGAAAGAGCAAAGGGGGGGCATTTCTCGGTGATATTCCAGCAGTTCCTTTATTGAGGGAGACGCAGCCGAAGGGTACACCGGAGAGAGTGACCCCGAGCCCCGCGGGGCACGGGTTTTAAACGGGGTTACATGGAGGGGGGGAGTGTGCATTTTGTTCGACCAATGACCAGAGCACAGGGGGGAAAAAGGCGCAATTTCCCGCGGGTTCCTGGACTAATGGGGTAAAGGGGGGAGGAAAAAAGGGTTCACAAGCCCCAACAGAGCATCAAGTAAAGGGTGACACCCCGAAACGCCCGGGGGGGGGAACATACCCGAGATTGGATGAGGCAAGGATTGACAGGGAAGGCACTAGAACAGGGGTAGGGCTGGAATCCATACAGGGTACAAACGGGGATGATACTATGTAAGAACAAACCAACTGGGGGGAAAATGGGGGAATATAGAACGAACCATTTAACAATATGAACATTAAACATGAAATAACAAATAGAAATGAATTCTAGCCGCAACAGTTACTGTTGACTTACCATGATCCTGTATTGTGTCAGAGACAACTATGCATGTCAGGAGCTGGGATTCCAAACCAGTAACTCATTTAGGGTTCCCTCTCATCAGCAGGAATAACTGTTTGATTAGTTTCAGTGGTGAGGAATCATTTGGGTGACAGTGATTACAAGATGAGTAGGAAAGGATAGAGTGAGAATAACAGGAGTAGATGTAAAATCATCACAAAGAAAATATTAGGAAATGGTTAATAATTTGGGTTTTTGAGGTAATTTTTGAGAGTAAAGAGTACAAAATGCTAAACCAAGCCAAACCAAAAAGTCCCAGAAGTTGTTCTGAGGGGTTGGACTGGAAGAGAATCAGTTACTTCTCTGATGAAAGGGAAAGGGAAACTGAACAATAGCAAAAAGTGCAATGGCTCCATCACTAGTTTAGAAGAAACTGGAAAATGATTCAAAAGAATAAACAAGGTGAAAATGAACTAAGTATAAATAAGACACAAGGTTAAGGATGATTGGCATGGACAAGTTGAAAGAAAGCTGAAAAAGCAGAGGCCAAAAATTGATTACCAGAACATAAAAACTGAGTAGAGGGCTGGCATCCCCACAGAGGAAATCTCAGTGCAGGAACAGCAGCCAGCCCAGAGCAGGGAAGGACTGAGATGAAGATGAAGAACCTGTAGGATTGAAGTGACAGGGCATGAGGATTTTCATCAGACTGAGGAAGGTTTCCTTGCCCCTTGATGTAATCAAAGATCCCCACTGAAAAGAGCAAGCCTGCGCCCTTGCTGGCCTGGAGATTTGGTCTGGCTCACTGGGTACCACTGAGCACTCTGTGTGCAGCAGCCAAGTTCTCCCTGCCATGGGCCCTCTCCTCCAGCCAAACACCATTTTTCGCAACAGTGAAATGTTTGGGAGTTCTGCTTTTCTTTCAAACACCATCTAAATTGTTTTCCAGGTTTGGGGGCTGAGTGTCTGCCAACTGTTTTGCAGAAACATTATTTCTTTAGGATAAAAAAGGAATTAGTAAAATTATACATCTTAGTTGTAAAAAAATACAAGAAAAAAAATTTAGTAAATTTCTTCACACCAGAGGAATGACTTGTTGAGAAGCCTGCACTAGTCATTTATTTCATCAGAACAGTATCTAGATCAGCTATGATGTGCTTTCCAGACATCTTCACTTGAACTCTGGGAAAATTTTCCATAAGCCCCTATGTGTGGTTTATTTTGGTTTTAACAGCTGGGAGATTTGTCCAGCAAGAAGTGGTTTAAGTAAAAATGCAAATATGCAGACCAACTCTCAGTCAGGTTGCAGCACTTCCAGTGAAATCATTACAATTTCTAAAACCTGTAGGCAAACTGCAATTTCTGGTTTGTGCCAAAGACACGGCTTTATACAGTGTTCTCTGAGGTCTTAAGAAGTCTCAAGCAGGGTTGTCCAACATGGCTGAGAGTGTGAAGCCAGCACACATCTTCCTGGAGAGGTTTCAGCTTGGGGTTCATGTTCTGTAAGGACACAATTGCCACTTCTCAACTGCTGCTAATAGATGTGTGTGATCTGAAAGACACCCAGAGCTGCTACTGCCCAGTAATATCAGGCTTCTTTTTCTCTGCTAGTAAAAACAGTTATTCTCACAATAAGATGCAGTGCTTGCTAAAGAAATAAAAAATGGCAGTTTTTACCTTAATGGGAGCAATTTGAGAAACTGGAGTCATTTTAGGAACGCACTCCAACACGGCTGGAAATGCATTAAAGGTGTTGGTAGCTGACTTTGTTGAAAATGAGGAGGGCTGGCAAAAGCAGCAGCCAAGTTGAAAGTGAATGTTGCACTAAAGGAGCTCGAGCTCTCCAGCACCAGCAAACCTTGAGCAGGCTCTGAACAGTTGCTGCAGTCTGAGAAAGGAAACTTTGGGGTAGTGTTGCATTTGTCCTTTCTAATCATTAATTTTTAATAAATATGACTTCAAAGATTCATTAATGTCAACTCAATGTGTCTTTGCCATTCCCAACCAGCTCTGTCATTCCATGTGTAAGTAAATATTGTTTGTGTGGTGCTTGTGTGACAGCCCTGGTGAGTAAATGGCAGCAAAGGGCAGGGACTGGGCTGATGTTTATTTGTGAATTATTGGAGTAATATCTAGCAGAAAATCACATTTTGGTGGTTGCAGAGAAGATGAGCTGGTGTATTGGAGATATTGTTGAGGAGTTTTTGCTGCTGGGAGTGCATTGTGGAATGTTAGTTCAACCTTCCCTACACAGAGAGTGCCTGGTAATACAGGAATCTCAGTAACAGCACAAGGAGTGAATGATAGCTCTGGAAACGGTGTTTTTTTTGTCTCCAGCACAGGCACTTCCTGTGCCTTTGAGTCCCTTTTCACCATGCTTGTCATGAAACAGAAACCACCTTTTTCTGCCCTCTGCTCATTTGTTACCGTGGCAGGTGACACTTCAGCTGCCCCTCTCTGCCCCATCCCTCCTGTGCCAAGATCAGCAGCACAGCTGTGGCTGTAGGGGGTGATCATTACCTGTACAGATACACTGAGCTGTATTCTGCTATTACAGTGTTATTATGAAAAGTTAACAAAACATCATCTCTAAAGTACAGAACTGGTACATTTGAGAATCCATTAGCCCTTTAAAAATAATTGGATATTTTCTCATCTTTGTTAATTTGCAGCCTTTGGTAATTCACACTGGGTGATCTAGTCATTAGTGCAAATTATATTTAAGAAGTAGAACTTAAATATATTCCATTCTACAGAACCTTCCAAGTATGGCAGGAAAACAATTGTGCTGCCAATTACTTGATTTGTGTGGTATTATATTAAAGAAACCCTGGCAGAATTTAATTTGGTGCTCTGGGTTTATGGTGTGTCACAGTTTATGTTCTCCTCAAAGAAGTAAAATTTAATTATAATTGAAACACTAAAACATGTATTTTTAAAAAATATTGTAAAAAAAATTACTGATTTTCTTTTTCTCTTCCAATATCTTGTTGGAAAAAGAAACCATTGCTCACAGATTTTTTTCGGAGTGGAATAATAAACACACTGACAGACTTGCAACACTATTGTTAAAGACTGTAGAATTATTGTCTTGAAGAGCTCCACAATTGCTACAGTAAAAAAAATGCCTGCAGCTCTGGTGCCAGTATAATTTCTTTCTGCCATACAAATAAACAGGTTTTTAGCTACAAAGTACATGTTATAAAGTTGTTGTCAGATAAGAAAAGAGGGGTTCTCATTAACTGATTCTGAAAATATAAGTTGATATTTTTCAAATGGATACAATCAGAAGAATGCTTCTGTGGCTTTAAAAGCAAAGAGTGCTAATGGAGAGAAAGGAAACTGAAGTTACAAAATAAGGTGAAAGAAATTAGGATATCAGAGAGTGTTCTTGTAGATATAGGGCTGACATAAGGACAAGAATGCATCTACAGATCTTTACTTTTGTGTGTGAACCATTTTATACAGGATCTCAAGCAAGGCTGGTGATAATAAAGTGTAAATTCATAACGTATTTCTTCAAAGTATCAGGCAGAAAATGACAGGTAAAAAAAGCAGCACTGCCTTTTCCAAATTTTTTGTTTGTTAGTGGTTTGGGATCTCTAGGTCAGAATCAGGGCAGGAAGGGAGGCTACAAATTAAACCTGCAGTGTTTAGGATGCAAATCTCTCTTCTGTGTTCTGAAGAGTAAAAGGACAATTTTCGTAAGTAATGAAACTGGCACAGCAGTGCAAATTCTTCTCTGTTCCTTGTCCTTCTGTTATTTATCAGGGAAATTAACAGCTGTATTTACAGCCTCTGAAGTACTCGGCTGAGGAGGAGTCCTTGGAGACTACAGAAAGACTCCTGAAGGATAGCATCTCACACACCACTCAACTGTTAACTCAAAGGAAATAAGACATGAAATGAGAGCAGATTATGGGCACAACATCAGCATGGAAGCATCTGCAACAGTATCTGCCACTGCTGTTGGAATGTGAGACCCAGCAGGATCAAAACAGCTCTGTCACGGTGGGTGGGTGCACCAGCTCCCACATGCTGCTGCCAGCTTCCCAAATTGTCACACTCCTTTGTTCTTTATGTTTCAAGACTAAAGATTTTTTTCAAAGACTTCTAAAAATGTGGTATGGAGAATCTAAGTCAGTTAAGTGTTTGTTATTTCTGTATCATGAGTAAATAATTATTGCTATTGCTGGGTTTAAACTATAGCAGGGGTCACTGTAGGTCACAGGGTTGGCAAGGGAAAGAGAACACTGGTGACAGCAAATACCAGGTTTTTTCCACATAGAAGAAATGAGATAATTCACAAGGAGACCCACTACAAACTAACCAATGAATAGATGTATTATGATCTCTCTTACCAGTCCTGAGTTTCTGTCTCTGAGAGAGCAATTTTTCCTCTGCTTACTTCAGTTGCTGCAGTGTAGAGTCTGAGGCTGCCCCTCATCATTTTCCCAAGAATTTACACAGCAAGTGCTTGCTTTTCCTCTTGAATTTATAGGAATCAGGTATTGGGCCTTCCCAGCTTGAATCTGTAAGGTGAAGTGTCTTCCAGGATACTTCAGGGAATTTCACAGAATCATAGAATATCCTGAATTGGAAGGGACCCACAAGAATCCATAAAAGAGGAAGGTAACCCTGCTTTTTAGCAGCAACAGTAAATTGGCAGATTAAATCTATGGTAGCTATGGGAAGCTGGCCCTTATAAGGAGCATTTATAGCCCCTTTAACCTGTTCCAGAGGAAGCTCTGTGCTGGCACAAGAGTGGTTCTTCTAAAGGTGTTACAAGCAAGTGTCTCTATAAAGTGGGCAGGAAGGTCAGTAAATGAATGGGAACTATTGCAGGGACCATATAAATTTTGGCCTCCCCTAAAGAGTCACCTTCAGAAAATATTAAGTTTTTTCATATAACCCAGTGAAAAGAAAAGGGACGAATTTGCCAAGTCAGAGACTGTGAGAGACTGTGAAACTCTAGTATATTGGACAAAATCATACAGGTTTATTCATGCAGGGGGAGCAAATCCCATCAGCTTATTTATCATCAGCTAGAATTTGACTATGTCTCTTAGAATACTTGTATTAGAAGATTGTAGAGTTCAGCAGCTGATAGCACTAAATCTGCTTTTGCTAGCCATGGTAAGTCTGACATAATTGTGTCAGACAACAAGCTTCCATTTTATGAGCATATGCTTAAACCATTGCAATGAATTATGGCACAGCATATCCCCATTATCCTCAGTCTAACTCATTGATTGAAAACAAAATAATAAAGTGTCTACTAAAAGGGCAATGGAGGGCAGACTCTGACCCATATTTAACGTTGTTAAATTACCTAATGACATCAGTGGAGCATGGGTTGTCATCTGCTGATATCTTGTTCAATAGAAAACTGAAACCAGGGTTGTCTGGGATGCCAGAAGTGTCTGTCAGAGCCAGTGGTTACTTGTAGACATGCAGAGCAATAGATAAGACAAAACAAAAATGCCCAGTGTGATTTAAGGGCCCAGAAGCTGCAGCCACCTCACGAAAATGAAGCTGTGCATGTCTGTGCTGGGAAGCTATGGCTGCAAACAGTACTGCTGTCAAAACATGTAGCCTCCTCTAACTGTGGGTGTCATCACTCAGGCATGTGCTGGGGAGAACCAGGTGAGCCTCTTCCAATCCCAGCAGGCAGGAAATACAATGAACTGGTGCCACAGAGTCAAAAACTCCAAGGGACTACAAGGAGCAGGGTCTAGAACAGAATAAACCAGAACAGTTGAAGCCAAAAGACAAAAAAGAAGCTGTGCTTTTTTCTCAGGGAGTCAATGCAACCCCAGTCTGAAAGGGATGACTGTGTGGTCTTGTGTCTGACTCCTTTGGAAACATCTCCGTGTCATTCCAGGAGAGCCATGCCCAGCTCCCATTAGATGCATCCTCTCTCTGCCACTGGAAATTATCTTGTCATTACTGGGTGATGCTCTTCCTTACCTTCAGAGGTGTTCTTCATTGTAATGGCTGTTTCAACTCATAGGAAATGGCATTTTCTTCTCTTTCTGTGGAGTCTGTGCAATGGAGAATCAAACATTGAATTTAATCATAATATATGTATTCTCTTGGATACAGTGGCTGGTCTGATATATTTAACCATGGCATTGTTTCCTTTTCTGCTCCTCCATTCTCCCCCAAAAAAGAAAGGACATTCTCAGGCCTGTCATGGAGGTTGAATTGTCAGCTTGTGAACTCCGTAAGGTTAGATTATTCTTTGGGTTAAATTTTTCTCCATATCCTCATACTTTGGAATAATATGCTGCATAAAATTTAGGGACAAAATTGAGTCTTTAGGCTGCAGTGATCATGCAGTAGATATTTCACTCCTTTCTCACAAGCAAAGCCTTCAGGGTATTCCTTGGGGCTTTTTGTTATTTGGTTTAGGTTTTGGAGGATTTTTTGTTTTGTTTTTTTTTTTCTTATGTTTATTTTCAGTACCTGGAGATACACAAAAACAAAAAAGAGAAGGAAAGAAAGAAAGGAAATGGATGAGACAGATCTTAAGGCCTACAAGCCCATGTGGTTAATGGATGCACCAGCATCCTCCCTAGCTGTGCTAGATCACTAACATTGCCTTGATGGTGCCATTTGAGAGTTGTTCTGGGACATCAGCTTCCTTTAAGAAATACCCCACCTCACCACTGACCTTATTTTTTGAGCATAATGTTAGAGGATAACCTAGAGGATAGAAGGTAATGGATGGGAACCAATTTAATCTGAGCAGTTGTGAGTGTTGGATGAAGCTGTTCTGACTGCATGTTGCCTTTCCAGGTAGTGTCAAGGTACAAAGTTTTGTTCAGATTTCAAAACTGCCATCAGTTCAAATTGTTGTGACAACACATCGAGTCAAGTAAGGATGTTCCAAGCCTGTCCCTTAGCTATCCTGACAAAGTTGCTATTTAGCATCCTCAAATGCTGGTGTTCATTTCTTGGTCAAATCAGCCTGAGTCTCAGATGTGACAGAAATGTCATGCAGGAACTGAGATTGCTAATATATTTTGTTGCAGTTGGTTTTTCCTTTTTTCCCTTCAAATTATGACTTCAGAGAAAATCTCTAAAAATGCAACTGCATTTTACTTCACACCATGGTGGTGTAGCTTCATTAATTTAATGTTGTTCCTCATTTCTGGGTTAGTATCAAAAGAATACAGCTAATTATTTTTGGAACACAGAAACAATTCGGAACAGGCCACGCTTGCCTCTAGCATATACTCTCAACTCAAACTAAATATGTTTGATATCTAAAAGAGTAATTAAGAAAAAGTTCCTTTGTTATATGTCTCCATTTTATTGGTGTTTGAAAATGCTAATGGCGAAATACATCATAAAAGAGTAACTAAATTGTGCTTGGAGTCCAACAGAATATAAATAATACAGGTTTTCTTTGTAAAATTAAGTAGTTTGTTAAAATATCAATGTATTAACCAGAGATCACTCAGTTGTTCAGTAGCTACTGTGGGAGAGAGCTGAGGGTTTATTGCTTAATCAACTTTGTACTAATGATGACTACTGCTCTTAGGAGGGAGAAGTGGCATTAGAGGAAAAATATCTTTTTTGTCTTTTAGGTACAATTTTCCAATTTCTATAAATTGCTTTATAGCTCATAGTTATAAGTACTATTAAAATTACTGGGCTATAAACTCAGATTCTTTCAAAAGTAAGATACTTTTCTGGGGTGGAAGCATATGTAAGCATATTATACAATATCTGAAAAAAAGGTGAAAATTTGTGAAAATACAGATCTTAATTACTTGAATAATGTATTTTTCATGTTCCTGTGATCTCTAGTGCCAATTGCTTGACAAACCTCATGTCATATAGATGATCCCATATGTAATATAATTGGTTTCAATTACAAACTGACCACACTGGGAATTAAACGTGCTCAGTACTCATTTGGAAGAGGCCCTACATTGCAGAGATGATGTTTTTGGTCCAACAACACATTTTTTTGCTCATGCCTTCAGCCCACAAGCAAATCCCTACTCACAAATGTAACTCATATCAAATACTTGGTTTTGGGTTTCTTGTTTCGGGGCCTATTCAAAAAATATCTTCCAGCAACCACTAATTTGGGTCTCTTTCTTCAATCCAGTCCCCAGTTAATAAATCTCCAAGTAACTTTGGTTGTTTGCCTGTCTTTGAGACATGTCAAGATAATTATCAGGGAGAAAAGGTCCACACTGATGGGTTCTGTGAGCATCATTTCCCCCAGCACTCCTGTGAGCTCCTTAGTGCTCCAATGTGTGCTCAGGAGTGGCACATGCAGAGGCGACCACAGTGTTTCTCAGCCTTCCCTTCCCCTCAAAGACATTAAACTCTGCATTCTTCTTCCAGACTTTCACTCTACATCTCTCTGTGTTCCTCAGCCCTCTCTAAGGAATGAAGTTGGCATTGTACCTTGTGTTTTCTGTTGCTGGATGGCATCCTATTGCTCACCCTTCACTAGGAAGTGACATTAGATGTCACTTGCTTGCTTATTACATTGTGACTAGGATGTGGAAATCACCCTCACAGAGCATATGGGGGACTGACAACCACAGAGAGCTGCACAGTCCTGATGTGGAATCCTGTAAAGCAGAAGAAAACAAAAGATTTAACCTGGGGGAATTTATGTAGTGCTGCATAGGGAATGGGAGAAGGCTCCAGGGCACAGAGGGGAAAACTATCAGGCTGGAAATAATGGGGCTTGCAAGAATAAGAAAAGACTAGCCTGATGTGACAGAGAAAGCTTGGATATACATTTCAGCTTTGAGTGCTTGAACAAGCAGAAATTTCTGATAGCTTTTTGGCTTTTTCCTTTAGCAGGTTTTCAATGCAGCACTCTGAAAACAAGTGGTTAAACCAGCAGAGCAATAAATGCTTTTCAAGCTACAGATGAGAATCTTCATCTTTCCAGGACAGAGAGCCTCCTGCACTGAGTGGAACCGTGGGATTTAAAAATAACAAATGCTTTGTTCCTTGCTGTTCTTGGTGGGAGCCAACAAGGAAAAGCTCTTTTACTTTGCCTAAAAACGGATAGCAGGTCTCACAGTTGTCTGGGGAAAGGAGAAGGGAGAGAAAAGAAGATGGCATTTGCATTTCAACTACAGACAGTGGAAACAGATGTTGGCAGAGTTGAGTACTCAGAAGTACAGGGGAT